>CAUVZT010000076.1:0-167463 GCA_963556525.1 Cochlearia excelsa
AAACTTTAACAAAGCTCATTGAAGAACTTATAAGTACTCATGTTCCATGAAACTTGGTTTAGAGTCCTAAAAACACGGTGTTAGATGTTTCATAAGTTCGTCAAACTTGTACAAAGCTCATTGAGACACTTATAAGCACTCATGTTGCATGAAACTTGGTTTAGAGTCCTAGCAACCACGTTGTTATATGTTTCATAAGTTCGTCAAACCGTTACAATGCTCATTGAGACACTTATAAGCACTCATGTTGCATGGAACTTGGTTTAGAGTCCTAGAAACCACGTTGTTAGAAGTTTCATAAGTTCGTCAAACCTGTTACAACGCTCATTGAGACAATTATAAACACTCATGTTGCATGAAGCTTGGTTTAGAGTCCTAGAAACAGGTTGTTATATGTTTCATAAGTTTGTCAAACTTGTACAAAGCTTATTGAGACACTTATAAGCACTCATGTTGCATGAAACTTTTTAGAATCCTAGAAACGCGTTGTTAGATGTTTCATAAGTTCGTCAAACTTGTACAAAGTTCATTGAGACACTTATAAACACTCATGTTGCATGAATCTTGGTTTAGAGTCCTAGAAATGCATTGTTAAATGTTTCATAAATTCTTCAAACTTGTACAAAGCTCATTAAGACACTTATAAGCACTCATGTTTCATGAAACTATGTTTAGAGTCCTAGAAACACGATGTTAAACTTTTTTAGAATCCTAGAAACGCGTTGTTAGATGTTTCATAAGTTCGACAAACTTGTACAATGCTCATTGAGACACCTATAAACACTCATGTTGCATGAAACTTGATTTAGAGTCCTAGAAACCACGTTGTTAGATGTTTCTTAAGTTTGTCAAACTTGTACAAAGCTCATTGAGAAACTTATAAGCACTCGTGTTGCATGAAGCTTGGTTTAGATTCCTACAAATGCGTTGTTAAGTTTTTCATAAGTTTGTCAAACTTGTACAAATCTCATTGAGACATTTATAAGCACTCATGTTGCATGAAACTTTATTTACAGTCCTAGAAACCACGTTGTTAGATGTTTCATAAGTGCGTCAAACTTGTACAAAGCTCATTGAGAAACTTATAAGCACTCATGTTGCATGATGCTTGGTCTAGAGTCCTAGAAACAACGTTGTTAGATGTTTCATAAGTTCGTTAAACTTCAACAAAGCTCATTGAAGAACTTATAAGCACTCATGTTTCATGAAACTTGGTTTAGAGTCCTAGCAACCACGTTGTTAGATGTTTCATAATTTCGTCAAACTAGTAAAAGCTCATTGAGACACTTATAAGCACTCATGTTGCATGAAACTTGGTTTAGAGTCATCGAAACGCGTTGTTAGATGTTTCATAAGTTTGTCAAACTTGAACAAAGCTCATTGAGACACTTATAAGCGCTCATGTTGCATGAAGCTTGGTTTAGAGTCCTAGAAATGTGTTGTTAAATGTTTCATACGTTCGTGAAACTTGTATTAAGCTCATTGAGACACTTATAAGCACTCATGTTGCATCAAACTTGATTTAGAGTCCGAGAAACCACGTTGTTAGATGTTTCATAAGTTCGTTAAACTTTAACAAATCTCATTGAGACACTTATAAGCACTCATGTTGAATGAAACTTGGTTTAGAGTCCTAGAAACGCGTTGTTAGATGTTTCATAATTTCGTAAAACTTATACAAAGCTCATTGAGGAACTTATTAGCAGTCATGTTACATGAAACTTGGTTTAGAGTCCTAGAAACGCGTTGTTTGATGTTTCGTAAGTTCGTCAAACTTGTAAAAAGCTCATTGAGACACTTATAAGAACTCATGTTGCATGATACTTGGTTTAGAGTTCTAGAAACCACGTTGTTAGATGTTTCATAAGTTTGTCCAACTTGTACAACGCTCATTGAAACACTTATAAGCACTCATGTTGCATGAACATTGGTTAAGAGTCCTAGAGACGCGTTGTTAGATGTTTAGTAAGTTCGACAAACTTGTACAAAGCTCACCGAGACACTTATAAGCACTCATGTTGCATGAATCTTTATTTAGAGTCCTAGAAACGCGTTGTTAGATGTTTCATAAGTTCGTCAAACTTGTATAGAACTCACTGAGACACTTATAATCACTCATGTTGCATGAAACTTGGTTTAGAGTCCTAGAAACCACGTTGTTATATGTTTTATAAGTTCGTCAAACTTGAACAAAGCTCATTGATACACTTATAAGCACTCATGTTGCACGAAGCTTTGTTTAGATTCCAAGAAACCACGTTCTTAGATGTTTCATAAGTTATTCAGACTTTGACAAAGCTCATTGAGGAACTTATAAGCACTCATGTTGCATGAAATTTTCTTTAGAGTCTTAGAAACACGTTGTTAGATGTTTCATAAGTTCACGAAACTTGTACAAAGCTATTTGAGGAATTTATAAGCAGTCATGATGCATGAAACTTTATTTAGAGTCCTATAAACGCGTTGTTAGATGTTTCATAAGTTCGTCAAAGTTGTACAAAGCTCATTGAGACACTTATAAGCACTCATGTTGCATGAAACTTGGTTTGGAGTCCTAGAAACGTGTTGTAAGATGTTTCATAAGTTAGTCAAACTTGTACAAAGTTCATTGAGACATTTATAAGCACTCATGTTGTATGAAACTTGGTTTAGAGTCCTAGAAACGCGTTGTTAGATGTTTCATAAGCTCGTGAAACTTGTAAAAAGCTCATCGAGGAACTTATAAGCACTCATGTTGCACGAAACTGTTTAGAGTCCTAGAAACGCGTTGTTAGATGTTTCATAAGTTCGTCAAACTTGTACAAATCTCATTGAGATATTTATAAGCACTCATGTTGCATGAAACTTGGTTTAGAGTCCTAGCAACCACGTTGTTAGATGATTCATAAGTTCGCCAAACTTGTAAAAAGATCATTGAGGCACTTATAAGCACTCAAGTTGCATGAAACTTGGTTTGGAGTCCTTGAAACGCGTTGTTAAATGTTTCATAAGTTCGTGAAACTTGTACAAAGCTCATTGAGGAACTTATAAGCACTCATGTTGCATGAAACCTGGTTTAGAGTCCTAGAAACGCGTTTTTAGATGTTTCATAAGTTCTTAAAACTTGTACAAAACTCATTGAGACACTTATAAGCACTCATGTTGCATGAAACTTGGTTAAGAGTCCTAGAAACGCGTTGTAAGATGTTTCATAAGTTCGTCAAAATTGTACAAAGCTCATTGAGACACTTATAAGAACTCATGTTGCATGAAACTTGGTTTAGAGTCCTAGAAACCTCGTTGTTAGATGATTCATAACTTTTTCAAACTTGTACAAAGGTCATTGAGACACTTATAAGCACTCATGTTGCATGAAACTTGGTTTAGAGTCCTAGAAATGCACTGTTAGATGTTTCATAAGTTCGTCAAACTTGTACAAATATCATTGACGAACTTATAAGCACTCACGTTGTATGAAACTTGGTTTCGAATCTTAGAAACGCGTTGTTACATATTTCATAAGTTTCTGAAAACTTGTACAAAGCTCATTGAGGAATTTATAAGCACTCATGTTGCATGAAACTTGGTTTCGAGTCCTATAAACACGTTGTTAGATGCTTCATAAGTTTGTCAAACTTGTACAAAGCTCATTGAGGAATTTATAAGCACTCATGTTGCATGAAACTTGGTTTAGAGTCCTAGAAACACGTTGTTAGATGTTTCGTAATTTCGTCAAACTTGTAAAAAGCTCATTGAGAAACCTTATAAGCACTTATGTTTCATGAAACTTGGTTTAGAGTCCTAGAAACCACGTTGTTAGATGTTTCATAACTTTGTCCAACTTGTACAACGCTCATTGAGACACTTATAAGCACTCATGTTTCATGAAACTTGGTTTCGAGTCCTATAAACACGTTGTTAGATGTTTCATAAGTTCGTCAAACTTGTACAAAGCTCACTGAGACACTTATAAGCACTCATGTTGCATGAAACTTGGTTTAGAGTCCTAGAAACCAAGTTGTTAGATGTTTTATAAGTTCACCACACTTTTAACAAAGCTCACTAAGGAACTTATAAGAACTCATGTAGCATGAAATTTGGTTTAGAGTCCTTCAAACGCGTTGTTAGATGTTTCATAAGTTTTTCCAACTTGTACAACGCTCATTGAGACACTTATAAGCACTCATGTTGCATGAAACTTGGTTAAGATTCCTAGAGACGCGTTGTTAGATGTTTCGTAAGTTCGTAAAACTTGTACAAAGCTAATTGAGACACTTATAATCACTCATGTTGCATGAAACTTGGTTTAGAGTCCTAGTAACCACGTTGTTAGATATTTCATAAGTTTGTCCAACTTGTACAACGCTAATTGAGACACTTATAAGCACTCATGTTGCATGAAACTTGGTGTAGAGTCCTAGAAACGCGTTGTAAGATGTTTCATAAGTTCGTCAAACTTGTACAAAGCTCAATGAGAAACATATAAGCACTCATGTTGCATGAAACTTGGTTAAGAGTCCTAGCAACCACGTTGTTAGATGATTCATAAGTTCGTCAAACTTGTATAAAGCTCATTAAGACACTTATAAACACTCATGTTGCATGAAACTTGGTTTAGAGTCTTATAAACGCGTTGTTAGATGTTTCATAATTTCGTCAAACTTGTATAAAGCTCATTGAGACACTTATAAGCACTCATGTTGCATGAAAATTGGTTTAGAGTCCTAGAAACCACGTTGTTAGATTTTTCATAAGTTCGTCAAACTTGTAGAAAGCTCATTGAAACACTTATAAGCACTCATGTTGCATGAAGCTTGGTTTAGAGTCCTAGTAACCACGTTGTTAGATGTTTCATAAGTTCGTCAAACTTGTATAAAGCTCATTAAGACACTTATAAACACTAGTGTTGCATGAAAATTGGTTTAGAGTCCTAGAAACCACGTTGTTAGATGTTTCATAAGTTCGTCAAACTTGTATAAAGCTCATTAAGACATTTATAAACACTCATGTTGCATGAAAATTGGTTTAGAGTCCTAGAAACCACGTTGTTAGATGTTTCATAAGTTCGTCAAACTTGTACAAAGCTCGATGAGATACTTATAAGCACTCATGTTACATGAAACTTGGTTCAGAGTCCTAGAAACGCGTTGTTAGATGTTTCATAAGTTATTCAAACTTGTACAAAGCTCATTGAGGAACTTATAAGCACTCATGTTGCATGAAACCTTGTTTAGAGTCCTAGAAACCATGTTGTTAGATGTTTCATAAGTTCGTAAAACTTGTACAAAGTTCATTGACACGCTTATAATCACTCATGTTTCTTGAATCTTGGTTTAGAGTCCTAGAAACTCCTTGTTAGATGTTTCATAAGTTCGTCAAACTTTTACAAAACTCAATGACACACTTATAAGCACCCATGTTGCATGAAACTTGGTTTAGAGTCCTAGCAACCACATTGTTAGATGTTTCATAAGTTCGTCAAACTTGTACAAACCTCATTGAAACGCTTATAAGCACTTATGTTGCATGAAACTTGGTTTAGAGTCCTAGAAACCACTTTGTTAGATGTTTCATAAGTTCGTCAAACTTTAACAAAGCTCATTGATGAACTTATAAGCACTCATGTTTCATGAAACTTGGTTGAGAGTCCTAGAAACCACGTGTTTAGATGTTTAATAAGTTTGTTAACCTTGTACAAAGCTCATTGAGACACTTATAAGCACTCATGTTGCATGAAACTTGGTTTAGAATCCTTAAAACGCGCTGTTAGATGTTTCATAAGTTCGTGAAACTTGTATAAAGCTCATTGAGGAACTTATAAGCACTCATGTTGCATGAAGCTTGGTTAAGAGTCCTAGAAACCACGTTGTTAGATGTTTCATAAGTTCGTCAAAATTTTACAAAGCTCATTGAGATACTTATAAGCACTCATGTTGCATGAAGCTTGGTTTAGAGTCCTAGAAACCACGTTGTTAGATGCTTCAAAAGTTCGTAAAACTTTAACGAAGCTCATTGTGGAACTTATAAGCACTCATGTTGCATGAAACTTGGTTTAGTGTCCTAGAAACGAGTTGTTATATGTTTCATAACTTCATGAAACTTGTATAAAGCTCATTGAGACACTTATAATTACTCATTTTCCATGAAACTTGGTTTAGAGTCCTAGACACGTCTTGTTAGATGTTTCATAAGTTCGTAAAACTTGTACAAGGCTAAATGAGAAACTTATAAGCATTCATGTTGCATGAAACTTGGTTTAGAGTCCTGGAAACGCGTTGTTAGATGTTTCATAAGTTCGTCAAATTTTTACATAGCTCATTGAGACACTTATAAGCACTCATGTTGCATGAAACTTAGTTGAGAGTACTAGAAACCACGTTGTTAGATGTTTCATAAGTTCGTTAAACTTGCACAAACTCATTGAGGAACTTATAAGAACTCATGTTGCATGAAACTTTGTTTAGAGTCCTATAAACGGGTTGTTAGATGTTTCGAAAGTTCGTCAAACTTGTACAAAGTTCATTGAGACACTTATAATCACTCATGTTTCATGAAATTTGTTTTAGAGTCCTAGAAACCACGTTGTTAGATGATTCATAAGTTTGTCAAACTTGTACAAAGTTCATTGAGACACTTATAAGAACTCATGTTGCATGATACTTTGTTTAGATTCCTAGAAACGCGTTGTTAGATGTTTCATAATTTCGTCAAACCACGTTGTTAGATGTTTCATCAGTTCGTGAAACTTGTAGAATAATCATTGAGACACTTACAAGCACTCATATTGCCTGAAACTTAGTTTAGAGTCCTAGAAACGCGTTGTTATATGTTTCATAAGTTCGTGAAACTTGTACAAAGCTCATTGAGATATTTATAATAACTCATGTTGCATTAAAACATGGTTTAGAGTCCTTGAAACCCGTTGTTAGATGTTTCATAAGTTCGTGAAACTTGCACAAAGCTCATTGAGGAACTTATAAGCACTCATGTTTCATGAAACCATTTTTAGAGTCCTAGAAACGCCTTGTTAGGTATTTCATAAGTTCGTCAAACTTTTACAAAACTCAATGACACACTTATAAGCACCCATGGTGCATGAAACTTGGTTTAGAGTCCTAGCAACCACATTGTTAGATGTTTCATAAGTTCGTCAAACTTGTACAAACCTCTTTGAAACGCTTATAAGCACTTATGTTGCATGAAACTTGGTTTAGAGTCCTAAAAACGCGTTGTTAGATGTTTCATAAGTTCATCAAAATTTAACAAAGCTCATTTTGGAATTTATAAGCAGTCATGTTTCATGAATTTATAAGTTCATCAAACCACGTTGTTAGATGTTTCATAACTATGTCCAACTTGTACAACGCTCATTGAGACACTTATAAGGACTCATGTTGCATGAAACTTGGTTTTCAGTCCCATAAACACGTTGTTAGATGTTTCATAAGTTCGTCAAACTTGTACAAAGCTCACCGAGACACTTATAAGCACTCATGTTGCATGAAACTTGGTTTAGAGTCCTAGAAACAACGTTGTTAGATGTTTCATAAGTTCGTCAAACTTTAACAAAGCTCATTGAGGAACTTATAAGCACTCATGTAGCATGAAACTTGGTTTAGAGTCCTACAAACGCTTTGTTAGATGTTTTGTAAGTTCGTCAAAGTTGTAAAAAGCTCATTGAGAAACCTTATAAACACTTATGTTGCATGCAACTTGGTTTAGAGTTCTAGAAACCACGTTGTTAGATGTTTCGTAAGTTTTTCCAACTTGTACAACGCTCATTGAGACACTTATAAGCACTCATGTTGCATGAAACTTGGTTAAGAGTCCTAGAGACGCATTTTTAGATGTTTCGTAAGTTCGTAAAACTTGTACAAAGCTAATTGAGACACTAATAATCACTCATGTTGCATGAAACTTGGTTTGGAGTCCTAGTAACCACGTTGTTAGATATTTCATAAGATTGTCCTACTTGTACAACGCTAATTGAGACTCTTATAAGCAACCATGTTGCATGAAACATGGTTTAGAGTCCTAGCAACCACATTGTTAGATGTTTCATAAGTTGGTCAAACTTGTACAAACCTCATTGAAACGCTTATAAGCACTTATGTTGCATGAAACATGGTTTAGAGTCCTAGAAACGCGTTGTTAGATGTTTCATAAGTTCATCAAACTTTAACAAAGCTCATTGAGGAATTTATAAGCAGTCATGTTGCATGAAACTTGGTTTAGAGTCCTAGAAACGCGTTGTTAGATGTTTCGTAAGTTCGTCAAACTTGTAAAAAGCTCATTGAGAAACCTTATAAGCACTTATGTTTCATGAAACTTGGTTTAGAGTTCTAGAAACCACGTTGTTAGATGTTTAATAACTATATCCAACTTGTACAACGCTCATTGAGACACTTATAAGCACTCATGTTGCATGAAACTTGGTTTCCAGTCCTATAAACACGTTGTTAGATGTTTCATAAGTCCGTCAAACTTGTACAAAGCTCATTGAGACACTTATAAGCACTCATGTTGCATGAAACTTGATTTAGAGTCCTAGAAACAACGTTGTTAGATTTTTCATAAGTTCGTCAAACTTTAACAAAGCCATTGAGGAACTTATAAGCAATCATGTAGCATGAAACTTGGTTTAGAGTCCTACAAACGCGTTGTTAGATGTTTTGTAAGTTCTTCAAACTTGTAAAAAGCTCATTGAGAAACCTTATAAGCACTTATGTTGCATGAAACTTGGTTTAGAGTTCTAGAAACCACGTTGTTAGATGTTTCATAAGTTTTTCCAACTTGTACAACACTCATTGAGACAATTATAAGCACTCATGTTGCATGAAACTTGGTTAAGAGTCCTAGAGACGCGTTTTTAGATGTTTCGTAAGTTCGTAAAACTTGTACAAAGCTAATTGAGACACTTATAATCACTCATGTTGCATGAAACTTGGTTTAGAGTCCTAGTAACCACGTTGTTAGATATTTCATGAGTTTGTCCAACTTGTACAACGCTAATTGAGACTCTTATAAGCACTCATGTTGCATGAAACTTGGTGTAGAGTCCTAGAAACGCGTTGTAAGATGTTTCATAAGTTCCTCAAACTTGTACAAAGCTCAATGAGACACTTATAAGCACTCATGTTGCATGAAACTTGGTTTAGAGTCCTAGCAACCACGTTGTTAGATGATTCATAAGTTTGTCAAACTTGTATAAAGCTCATTAAGACACTTATAAACACTCATGTTGCATGAAACTTGGTTTAGAGTCCTATAAACGCGTTGTTAAATGTTTCATAAGTTCGTCAAATTTGTATAAAGCTCATTGAGACACTTATAAGCACTCATGTTGCAAGAAAATTGGTTTAGAGTCCTAGAAACCACTTTATTAGATGTTTCATAAGTTCGTCAAACTTGTACAAAGCTCATTGAGACGCTTATAAGCACTTATGCTTCATGAAACTTGGTTGAGAGTCCTAGAAACCACGTGTTTAGATGTTTCATAAGTTTGTCAACCTTGTACAAAGCTCATTTATACACTTATAAGCACTCATGTTGCATGAAACTTGGTTTAGAGTCCTAGAAACCACGTTGTAAGATGTTTAATAAGTTTGTCCAACTTGTACAACGCTCATTGAGACACTTATAAGCACTCATGTTGCGTGAAACTTGGTTTAGAGTCCTAGCAACCACGTTGTTAGATGTTTCATCAGTTCGTGAAACTTGTACAATACTCATTGAGACACTTATAAGCACTCATGTTTTATGAAACTTAGTTTAGAGTCCTAGAAACGCGTTGTTATATGTTTCATAACTTCGTGAAACTTGTACAAAGCTCATTGAGACATTTATAATAACTCATGTTGCATGAAACTTGGTTTAGAGTCCTAGAAACCCGATGTTAGATGTTTCATAAGTTTGTGAAACTTGTACAAAGCTCATTGAGGAACTTATAAGCACTCATGTTTCATGAAACCATGTTTAGAGTCATAGAAACGCCTTGTTAGATGTTTCATAAGTTCGTCAAACTTTTACAAAGCTCAATGACACACTTATAAGCACTCAAGTTGCATGAAACTTGGTTTAGAGTCCTAGCAACCACATTGTTAGATGTTTCATAAGTTCGTCAAACTTGTACAAAGCTCATTGAGACAGTTATAAGCACTCATGTTTCATGAAACTCTGTTAAGAGTCCTAAAGACGCGTTGTTAGATGTTTCTTAAGTTCGTAAAACTTGTACAAAGCTCATTGATGCACTTATAAGCACTCATGTTACATGAAACTTGGTTTAGAGTCCTAGAAACCACGTTGATAGATGATTCATAAGTTTTTCAAACTTGTACAAAGCTCATTGAGATACTTATAAGCACTCATGTTGCATGAAACTTGGTTTAGAGTCCTAGAAATGCGTTGTTAGATGTTTCATAAGTTCGTGAAACTTGTACAAAGCTCATTGAGGAACTTATAAGCACTCATGTTGCATGAAACCTGGTTAGGAATCCTAGAAACGCGTTGTTAGATGTTTCATAAGTTCGTCAAACTTGTACAAAGCTCATTGAGACACTTATAAGCACTCATGTTGCATGAAAATTGGTTCAGAGTTCTAGAAACGCGTTGTAAGATGTTTCATAAGTTCGTCAAAATTGTACAAAGCTCATTGAGACACATATAAGAACTCATGTTGCATGAAATTTGGTTTAGAGTCCTAGAAACCACGTTGTTAGATGATTCATAATTTTGTCAAACTTGTACAAAGCTCATTGAGACACTTATAAGCACTCATGTTGCATGAACCTTGGTTTAGAGTCCTAGAAATGCGTTGTTAGATGTTTCATAAGTTCGTGAAACTTGTACAAAGCTCTTTGAGGAACTTATAAGCACTCATTATGCATGAAACCTGGTTTAGAGTGTTAGAAACGCGTTGTTAGATGTTTCATAAGTTCATCAAACTTGTACACAACTTATTCAGACACTTATAAGGACTCATGTTGCATGAAGCTTGGTTTAGAGTCCTAGAAACAACGTTGTTAGATCTTTCATAACTTCGTTAAACTTTAACAAAAATCATTGAAGAACCTATAAGTACTCATGTTACATGAAACTTGGTTTAGAGTCCTAGAAACACGTTGTTTGATGTTTCGTAAGTTCGTCAAACTTGTAAAAAGCTCATTGAGACACTTATAAGCACTCATGTTGCATGAAACCTTGTTTAGAGTCCTAGAATCCATGTTGTTAGATGTTTCATAAGTTCGTAAAACTTATACAAAGTTCATTGAGACGCTTATAAGCACTCATGTTTCATGAAGCTTGGTTGAGAGTCCTAGAAACCACGTGTTTAGATGTTTCATAAGTTTTTCAACCTTGTACAAAGCTTATTGAGACACTTATAAGCACTCATGTTGCATGAAACTTGGTTTAGAGTCCTAGAAACACGTTGTTAAATGTTTCTTAAGTTCGTCAAAATTGTACAAAGCTCATTGAGACACTTATAAGCATTCATGTTGCATGAAACTTGGTTTAGAGTCCTAGAAACACGTTGTTAAATGTTTCTTAAGTTCGTCAAAATTGTACAAAGCTCATTGAGACACTTATAAGCACTCATGTTGCATGAAACTTGGTTTAGAATCCTTGAAACGCGTTGTTAGATGTTTCATAAGTTCGTGAAACTTATACAAAGCTCATTGAGACACTTACAATCACTCATGTTGCATGAAACTTGTTTTAGAATCCTAGAAGCGCGTTGTTAGATGTTTCATAAGTTTATGAAACTTGTACAAACCTCATTGAGGAACTTATAAGCACTCATGTTGCATGAAACTTGGTTTAGATTGCTAGAAACGCGTTGTTAGATGTTCCATAAGTTTGTCAAACTTTTACAAAGCAAATTGAGACACTTATAAGCACTCATGTTGCATGAAACTTGGTTTAGAGTCCTAGAAACCACGTTGTTAGATGTTTCATAAGTTTGTCAAAATTTTACAAAGCTCATTGAGATACTTTTAAGCACTCATGTTGCATGAAGCTTGGTTTAGAGTCCTAGAAACCACGTTGTTAGATGTTTCTAAAGTTCTTTAAACTTTAACGAAGCTCATTGAGGAACTTATAAGCACTCATGTTGAATGAAACTTGGTTTAGAGTCCTAGCAACCACGTTGTTAGATGTTTCATATGTTCGTGAAACTTGTACAATACTCATTGAGACACTTATAAAACTTATTTTAGAGTCTTAGAAACGCGTTGTTATATGTCTCATAACTTCGTGAAACTTGTACAAATCTCATTGAGATATTTATAATAACTCATGTTGCATGAAACCTGGTTTAGTCGTAGAAACCCGTTGTTAGATGTTTCATAAGTTTGTGAAAGTTGTACAAAGATCATTGAGGAGCTTATAAGCACTCATGTTGCAAGAAACTTGGTTTAGAGTCCTAGAAACGTGTTTTTAGATGTTTCATAAGTTCGTGAAACCTGTAAAAAGGTCGTTGAGGAACTTATAAGCACTCATATTTCATGAAACCTTGTTTAGAGTCCTAGAAACCACGTTGTTAGATGTTTCATAAGTTCGTGAAACTTGTACAATACTCATTGAGACACTTATAAGCACTCATGTTGCATGAAAATTAGTTTAGAGTCCTAGCAACCACGTTGTTAGATGTTTCATAAGTTCGTGAAACTTGTACAATACTCATTGAGACACTTATAAAACTTATATTAGAGTCCTAGAAACGCGTTGTTATATGTTTCATAACTTCGTGAAACTTGTACAAAGCTCATTGAGATATTTAAAATCACTCATGTTGCATGAAACTTGGTTTAGAGTCCTAGAAACCCGCTGTTAGATGTTTCATAACTTCGTGAAACTTGTACAAAGTTCATTGAGGAACTTATAAGCATTCATGTTGCATTAAACTTGGTTTAGAGTCCTATAAACGTGTTGTTAGATGTTTCATAAGTTCCTGAAACTTGTAAAAAGGTCATTGAGGAACTTATTAGCACTCATATTTCATGAAACCTTGTTTAGAGTCCTAGTAACGCGTTGTTAGATGTTTCATAAGTTCTTCAAACTTGTACAAAGCTCAATGACACACTTATAAGTATTCATGTTGCATGAAACTTGGTTTAGAATCCTAGAAACGCGTTGTAAGATGTTTCATAAGTTCGTCAAACTTGTACAAAGGTCATTGATTAACTTATAAGCACTCATATTGTATGAAAATTTGTTTAGAATCGTAGAAACGCGTTGTTAGATGTTTCATAAGTGTGTGAAACTTGTAAAAAGCTCATTGAGGAACTTATAAGCTCTCATGTTGCATGATACTTGGTTTAGAGTCCTAGAAACGCGTTGTTAGATGTTTCATAAGTTCGTCAAACTTGTATAAAGCTCATTGAGACCCTTATAAGCACTCATGTTGCATGAAACTTGGTTTAGATTCTTAGAAAAGCGTTGCAAGATATTTCATAAGTTCGTCAAATATGTAAAAAGCTCAATGAGACACTTATAAGCACTCATGTTGCATGAAACTTTGTTTAGAGTCCTAGAAACCCGATGTTAGATGTTTCATAAGTTTGTGAAACTTGTACAAAGCTCATTGAGGAACTTATAAGCACTCATGTTTCATGAAACCATGTTTAGAGTCATAGAAACGCCTTGTTAGATGTTTCATAAGTTCGTCAAACTTTTACAAAGCTCAATGACACACTTATAAGCACTCAAGTTGCATGAAACTTGGTTTAGAGTCCTAGCAACCACATTGTTAGATGTTTCATAAGTTCGTCAAACTTGTACAAAGCTCATTGAGACAGTTATAAGCACTCATGTTTCATGAAACTCTGTTAAGAGTCCTAAAGACGCGTTGTTAGATGTTTCTTAAGTTCGTAAAACTTGTACAAAGCTCATTTATGCACTTATAAGCACTCATGTTGCATGAAACTTGGTTTAGAGTCCTAGAAACCACGTTGATAGATGATTCATAAGTTTTTCAAACTTGTACAAAGCTCATTGAGATACTTATAAGCACTCATGTTGCATGAAACTTGGTTTAGAGTCCTAGAAATGCGTTGTTAGATGTTTCATAAGTTCGTGAAACTTGTACAAAGCTCATTGAGGAACTTATAAGCACTCATGTTGCATGAAACCTGGTTAGGAATCCTAGAAACGCGTTGTTAGATGTTTCATAAGTTCGTCAAACTTGTACAAAGCTCATTGAGACACTTATAAGCACTCATGTTGCATGAAAATTGGTTCGAGTTCTAGAAACGCGTTGTAAGATGTTTCATAAGTTCGTCAAAATTGTACAAAGCTCATTGAGACACATATAAGAACTCATGTTGCATGAAATTTGGTTTAGAGTCCTAGAAACCACGTTGTTAGATGATTCATAATTTTGTCAAACTTGTACAAAGCTCATTGAGACACTTATAAGCACTCATGTTGCATGAACCTTGGTTTAGAGTCCTAGAAATGCGTTGTTAGATGTTTCATAAGTTCGTGAAACTTGTACAAAGCTCTTTGAGGAACTTATAAGCACTCATGTTGCATGAAACCTGGTTTAGAGTGTTAGAAACGCGTTGTTAGATGTTTCATAAGTTCATCAAACTTGTACACAACTTATTCGGACACTTATAAGGACTCATGTTGCATGAAGCTTGGTTTAGAGTCCTAGAAACAACGTTGTTAGATCTTTCATAACTTCGTTAAACTTTAACAAAAATCATTGAAGAACCTATAAGTACTCATGTTACATGAAACTTGGTTTAGAGTCCTAGAAACACGTTGTTTGA
Organism: Cochlearia excelsa; assembly: GCA_963556525.1. Lineage (NCBI taxonomy): Eukaryota > Viridiplantae > Streptophyta > Magnoliopsida > Brassicales > Brassicaceae > Cochlearia > Cochlearia excelsa. The sequence continues at coordinate 14,754 of CAUVZT010000076.1, forward strand.
TGTTTCGTAAGTTCGTCAAACTTGTAAAAAGCTCATTGAGACACTTATAAGCACTCATGTTGCATGAAACCTTGTTTAGAGTCCTAGAATCCATGTTGTTAGATGTTTCATAAGTTCGTAAAACTTATACAAAGTTCATTGAGACGCTTATAAGCACTCATGTTTCATGAAGCTTGGTTGAGAGTCCTAGAAACCACGTGTTTAGATGTTTCATAAGTTTTTCAACCTTGTACAAAGCTTATTGAGACACTTATAAGCACTCATGTTGCATGAAACTTGGTTTAGAGTCCTAGAAACACGTTGTTAAATGTTTCTTAAGTTCGTCAAAATTGTACAAAGCTCATTGAGACACTTATAAGCATTCATGTTGCATGAAACTTGGTTTAGAGTCCTAGAAACACGTTGTTAAATGTTTCTTAAGTTCGTCAAAATTGTACAAAGCTCATTGAGACACTTATAAGCACTCATGTTGCATGAAACTTGGTTTAGAATCCTTGAAACGCGTTGTTAGATGTTTCATAAGTTCGTGAAACTTATACAAAGCTCATTGAGACACTTACAATCACTCATGTTGCATGAAACTTGTTTTAGAATCCTAGAAGCGCGTTGTTAGATGTTTCATAAGTTTATGAAACTTGTACAAACCTCATTGAGGAACTTATAAGCACTCATGTTGCATGAAACTTGGTTTAGATTGCTAGAAACGCGTTGTTAGATGTTCCATAAGTTTGTCAAACTTTTACAAAGCAAATTGAGACACTTATAAGCACTCATGTTGCATGAAACTTGGTTTAGAGTCCTAGAAACCACGTTGTTAGATGTTTCATAAGTTTGTCAAAATTTTACAAAGCTCATTGAGATACTTTTAAGCACTCATGTTGCATGAAGCTTGGTTTAGAGTCCTAGAAACCACGTTGTTAGATGTTTCTAAAGTTCTTTAAACTTTAACGAAGCTCATTGAGGAACTTATAAGCACTCATGTTGAATGAAACTTGGTTTAGAGTCCTAGCAACCACGTTGTTAGATGTTTCATATGTTCGTGAAACTTGTACAATACTCATTGAGACACTTATAAAACTTATTTTAGAGTCTTAGAAACGCGTTGTTATATGTCTCATAACTTCGTGAAACTTGTACAAATCTCATTGAGATATTTATAATAACTCATGTTGCATGAAACCTGGTTTAGTCGTAGAAACCCGTTGTTAGATGTTTCATAAGTTTGTGAAAGTTGTACAAAGATCATTGAGGAGCTTATAAGCACTCATGTTGCAAGAAACTTGGTTTAGAGTCCTAGAAACGTGTTTTTAGATGTTTCATAAGTTCGTGAAACCTGTAAAAAGGTCGTTGAGGAACTTATAAGCACTCATATTTCATGAAACCTTGTTTAGAGTCCTAGAAACCACGTTGTTAGATGTTTCATAAGTTCGTGAAACTTGTACAATACTCATTGAGACACTTATAAGCACTCATGTTGCATGAAAATTAGTTTAGAGTCCTAGCAACCACGTTGTTAGATGTTTCATAAGTTCGTGAAACTTGTACAATACTCATTGAGACACTTATAAAACTTATATTAGAGTCCTAGAAACGCGTTGTTATATGTTTCATAACTTCGTGAAACTTGTACAAAGCTCATTGAGATATTTAAAATCACTCATGTTGCATGAAACTTGGTTTAGAGTCCTAGAAACCCGCTGTTAGATGTTTCATAACTTCGTGAAACTTGTACAAAGTTCATTGAGGAACTTATAAGCATTCATGTTGCATTAAACTTGGTTTAGAGTCCTATAAACGTGTTGTTAGATGTTTCATAAGTTCCCGAAACTTGTAAAAAGGTCATTGAGGAACTTATTAGCACTCATATTTCATGAAACCTTGTTTAGAGTCCTAGTAACGCGTTGTTAGATGTTTCATAAGTTCTTCAAACTTGTACAAAGCTCAATGACACACTTATAAGTATTCATGTTGCATGAAACTTGGTTTAGAATCCTAGAAACGCGTTGTAAGATGTTTCATAAGTTCGTCAAACTTGTACAAAGGTCATTGATTAACTTATAAGCACTCATATTGTATGAAAATTTGTTTAGAATCGTAGAAACGCGTTGTTAGATGTTTCATAAGTGTGTGAAACTTGTAAAAAGCTCATTGAGGAACTTATAAGCTCTCATGTTGCATGATACTTGGTTTAGAGTCCTAGAAACGCGTTGTTAGATGTTTCATAAGTTCGTCAAACTTGTATAAAGCTCATTGAGACCCTTATAAGCACTCATGTTGCATGAAACTTGGTTTAGATTCTTAGAAAAGCGTTGCAAGATATTTCATAAGTTCGTCAAATATGTAAAAAGCTCAATGAGACACTTATAAGCACTCATGTTGCATGAAACTTTGTTTAGAGTCCTAGAAACCCGATGTTAGATGTTTCATAAGTTTGTGAAACTTGTACAAAGCTCATTGAGGAACTTATAAGCACTCATGTTTCATGAAACCATGTTTAGAGTCATAGAAACGCCTTGTTAGATGTTTCATAAGTTCGTCAAACTTTTACAAAGCTCAATGACACACTTATAAGCACTCAAGTTGCATGAAACTTGGTTTAGAGTCCTAGCAACCACATTGTTAGATGTTTCATAAGTTCGTCAAACTTGTACAAAGCTCATTGAGACAGTTATAAGCACTCATGTTTCATGAAACTCTGTTAAGAGTCCTAAAGACGCGTTGTTAGATGTTTCTTAAGTTCGTAAAACTTGTACAAAGCTCATTGATGCACTTATAAGCACTCATGTTGCATGAAACTTGGTTTAGAGTCCTAGAAACCACGTTGATAGATGATTCATAAGTTTTTCAAACTTGTACAAAGCTCATTGAGATACTTATAAGCACTCATGTTGCATGAAACTTGGTTTAGAGTCCTAGAAATGCGTTGTTAGATGTTTCATAAGTTCGTGAAACTTGTACAAAGCTCATTGAGGAACTTATAAGCACTCATGTTGCATGAAACCTGGTTAGGAATCCTAGAAACGCGTTGTTAGATGTTTCATAAGTTCGTCAAACTTGTACAAAGCTCATTGAGACACTTATAAGCACTCATGTTGCATGAAAATTGGTTCAGAGTTCTAGAAACGCGTTGTAAGATGTTTCATAAGTTCGTCAAAATTGTACAAAGCTCATTGAGACACATATAAGAACTCATGTTGCATGAAATTTGGTTTAGAGTCCTAGAAACCACGTTGTTAGATGATTCATAATTTTGTCAAACTTGTACAAAGCTCATTGAGACACTTATAAGCACTCATGTTGCATGAACCTTGGTTTAGAGTCCTAGAAATGCGTTGTTAGATGTTTCATAAGTTCGTGAAACTTGTACAAAGCTCTTTGAGGAACTTATAAGCACTCATGTTGCATGAAACCTGGTTTAGAGTGTTAGAAACGCGTTGTTAGATGTTTCATAAGTTCATCAAACTTGTACACAACTTATTCGAGACACTTATAAGGACTCATGTTGCATGAAGCTTGGTTTAGAGTCCTAGAAACAACGTTGTTAGATCTTTCATAACTTCGTTAAACTTTAACAAAAATCATTGAAGAACCTATAAGTACTCATGTTACATGAAACTTGGTTTAGAGTCCTAGAAACACGTTGTTTGATGTTTCGTAAGTTCGTCAAACTTGTAAAAAGCTCATTGAGACACTTATAAGCACTCATGTTGCATGAAACCTTGTTTAGAGTCCTAGAATCCATGTTGTTAGATGTTTCATAAGTTCGTAAAACTTATACAAAGTTCATTGAGACGCTTATAAGCACTCATGTTTCATGAAGCTTGGTTGAGAGTCCTAGAAACCACGTGTTTAGATGTTTCATAAGTTTTTCAACCTTGTACAAAGCTTATTGAGACACTTATAAGCACTCATGTTGCATGAAACTTGGTTTAGAGTCCTAGAAACACGTTGTTAAATGTTTCTTAAGTTCGTCAAAATTGTACAAAGCTCATTGAGACACTTATAAGCATTCATGTTGCATGAAACTTGGTTTAGAGTCCTAGAAACACGTTGTTAAATGTTTCTTAAGTTCGTCAAAATTGTACAAAGCTCATTGAGACACTTATAAGCACTCATGTTGCATGAAACTTGGTTTAGAATCCTTGAAACGCGTTGTTAGATGTTTCATAAGTTCGTGAAACTTATACAAAGCTCATTGAGACACTTACAATCACTCATGTTGCATGAAACTTGTTTTAGAATCCTAGAAGCGCGTTGTTAGATGTTTCATAAGTTTATGAAACTTGTACAAACCTCATTGAGGAACTTATAAGCACTCATGTTGCATGAAACTTGGTTTAGATTGCTAGAAACGCGTTGTTAGATGTTCCATAAGTTTGTCAAACTTTTACAAAGCAAATTGAGACACTTATAAGCACTCATGTTGCATGAAACTTGGTTTAGAGTCCTAGAAACCACGTTGTTAGATGTTTCATAAGTTTGTCAAAATTTTACAAAGCTCATTGAGATACTTTTAAGCACTCATGTTGCATGAAGCTTGGTTTAGAGTCCTAGAAACCACGTTGTTAGATGTTTCTAAAGTTCTTTAAACTTTAACGAAGCTCATTGAGGAACTTATAAGCACTCATGTTGAATGAAACTTGGTTTAGAGTCCTAGCAACCACGTTGTTAGATGTTTCATATGTTCGTGAAACTTGTACAATACTCATTGAGACACTTATAAAACTTATTTTAGAGTCTTAGAAACGCGTTGTTATATGTCTCATAACTTCGTGAAACTTGTACAAATCTCATTGAGATATTTATAATAACTCATGTTGCATGAAACCTGGTTTAGTCGTAGAAACCCGTTGTTAGATGTTTCATAAGTTTGTGAAAGTTGTACAAAGATCATTGAGGAGCTTATAAGCACTCATGTTGCAAGAAACTTGGTTTAGAGTCCTAGAAACATGTTTTTAGATGTTTCATAAGTTCGTGAAACCTGTAAAAAGGTCGTTGAGGAACTTATAAGCACTCATATTTCATGAAACCTTGTTTAGAGTCCTAGAAACCACGTTGTTAGATGTTTCATAAGTTCGTGAAACTTGTACAATACTCATTGAGACACTTATAAGCACTCATGTTGCATGAAAATTAGTTTAGAGTCCTAGCAACCACGTTGTTAGATGTTTCATAAGTTCGTGAAACTTGTACAATACTCATTGAGACACTTATAAAACTTATATTAGAGTCCTAGAAACGCGTTGTTATATGTTTCATAACTTCGTGAAACTTGTACAAAGCTCATTGAGATATTTAAAATCACTCATGTTGCATGAAACTTGGTTTAGAGTCCTAGAAACCCGCTGTTAGATGTTTCATAACTTCGTGAAACTTGTACAAAGTTCATTGAGGAACTTATAAGCATTCATGTTGCATTAAACTTGGTTTAGAGTCCTATAAACGTGTTGTTAGATGTTTCATAAGTTCCTGAAACTTGTAAAAAGGTCATTGAGGAACTTATTAGCACTCATATTTCATGAAACCTTGTTTAGAGTCCTAGTAACGCGTTGTTAGATGTTTCATAAGTTCTTCAAACTTGTACAAAGCTCAATGACACACTTATAAGTATTCATGTTGCATGAAACTTGGTTTAGAATCCTAGAAACGCGTTGTAAGATGTTTCATAAGTTCGTCAAACTTGTACAAAGGTCATTGATTAACTTATAAGCACTCATATTGTATGAAAATTTGTTTAGAATCGTAGAAACGCGTTGTTAGATGTTTCATAAGTGTGTGAAACTTGTAAAAAGCTCATTGAGGAACTTATAAGCTCTCATGTTGCATGATACTTGGTTTAGAGTCCTAGAAACGCGTTGTTAGATGTTTCATAAGTTCGTCAAACTTGTATAAAGCTCATTGAGACCCTTATAAGCACTCATGTTGCATGAAACTTGGTTTAGATTCTTAGAAAAGCGTTGCAAGATATTTCATAAGTTCGTCAAATATGTAAAAAGCTCAATGAGACACTTATAAGCACTCATGTTGCATGAAACTTTGTTTAGAGTCCTAGCAACCACGTTGTTAGATGATTCATAAGTTCGTCAAACTTGTATAAAACTCATTGAGACACTTATACACTCATGTTGCATTAAACTTGGTTTAGAGTCCTAGAAACGCATTGTTAGATGTTTCATAACTTCGTCAAACTTGTACAAAGCTCATTCACGAACTTATAAGCACTCATGTTGTATGAAACTTGGTTTAGAGTCCTAGAAATGCGTTGTTAGATGTTTCATATGTTCAACAACTTGTATAAAGCTCATTGAGACACTTATAAGCACTCATGTTGCATAAATCTTGGTTTAGACTCCTGGAAACCACGTTGTTAGATGTTTCATAAGTTCGTCAAACTTTACCAAAGCTTATTGAGGAACTTATAAGAACTCATGTTGCATGAAACTTGGTTTAAAGCCGTAGAAACGCGTTGTTATATGTTTCATAAGTTCGTGAAACTTGTAAAAAGCTCGTTGAGACACTTATAATCACTAATGTTGCATGAAACTTGGTTTAGAGTCCTAGAAACGCGTTGTTAGATGTTTCATAAGTTCGTGAAATTTGTATAAATCTCATTTAGGAACTTATAAGCACCCATGTAGCATGAAACTTGGTTCAGAGTCTTAGAAACGCGTTGTTAGATGTTTCATAAGTTCGTCAAACTTGTACAAGGCTCATTGAGGAACTTAAAAGCGCTCATGTATCATGAAACTTGGTTTAGAGTCCTAGAAACTATGTTGTTAGATATTTCATAAGTTTGTCAAACTTGTGCAAAGTTCATTGAGACACTTATAAGCACTCATGTTTCATGAAACTTGGTTGAGAGTCCTATAAACGCATTGTTATATGTTTCATAAGTTCGTCAAACTTGTACAAAGCTCATTTAGACACTTATAAGCACTCGTGTTGCATGAAACTTGGTTTAGAATCCTAGAAACTCGTTGTTAGATGTTTCATAAGTTTTTCAAACTTGTACAAATCTCATTGAGACACTTAAAAAGAACTCATGTTGAACGAAACTTGGTTTAGAGTCCTAGAAACGCGTTGTTATATGTTTCATAAGTTCGTCAAACTTATACAAAGCTCATTGAGACACTTATAAGCACTCATGTTGCATGAAACTTGGTTTAGAATCCTAGAAACGCGTTGTTAGATGTTTCATAAGTTCGTCAAACTTGTACAAAGCTAATAGAGACACTTATAAGCACTCATGTTGCATGAAACTTGGTTTAGAATCCTAGAAACGCTTTGTTAGATGTTTAATTATTTTATGTAACTTGTACAAAGCTCATTGAGGAACGTATAAGCACTCATGTTGCATGAAACTTAGTTTAGATTCCTAGAAACGCGTTGTTAGATGTTCCATAAGTTCGACAAACTTTTACAAAGCTCATTGAGACACTTATAAGCACTCATGTTGCTTGAAACTTGGTTTAGAATCCTAGAAACGCGTTGTTAGATGTTTAATAATTTTATTAAAGTTGTACAAAGCTCATTGAGGAACTTATAAGCACTCAAGTTGCATGAAACTTATTTTAGAGTCCTAGAAACGCCTTGTAAGATGTTTCATAAGTTCGTCAAACTTGTACAAAGCTCAATGAGATACTTATAAGCACTCATGTTGCATGAAACTTGGTTAAGAGTCCTAGCAACCGTGTTGAAGTGCTTCCAAGCCTTTGCATCTGACGGATGAGTGACTTCCCCATCTTCGAATCAGATGTCCTCTCTGATTGATACAATCTTTTGAGTCTGTCTGTGATGGGTAAGTACCACATCCGTTGTGGTGTGATTTTTTGAAGAGGGTAGATGGGTTTATATAGTCCCATTCTAAAATTTTTGCAACCATTTAGCAAGGAAAATTAGCAACGAATTAGCAAGGAAATAAAATTAGCAACGATTAAGCAACGTTTTTGAAAACGTGCTTACCTACTTAGCGACCCTCCTCGCTAATTCGTCGCTAATTAGCAAGGATATAGATTCGTTGCTAAATCGTCGCTAATTAGCGACGATTTAGCAACGCGGAACTCATTCGTCGCCAAAATCGTCGCTAAATCGTCGCCAATTTTGCGACAAAAACATACCTCGCTAAATAGCGACGATTTAGCGACGACAATATTCTCCGTCGCTATTTCGTCGCCAATTCGTTGCTATTTCGTTGCTATATTTATTCGTCGCTATTTCCTTGCTAAATTTCGTTGCTAAAAGCCCAGTTTCTTGTAGTGCACGTTGTTAGATGATTCATAAGTTCGTCAAACTTGTATAAAGCTCATTAAGACACTTATAAACACTCATTTTGCATGAAACTTGGTTTAGAGTCCTATAAACGCGTTTTTAGATGTTTCATAAGTTCGTCAAACTTGTATAAAGCTCATTGAGGTTTAGAGTCCTTGAAACCACGTTGTTAGATGTTTCATAAGTTCGTCAAACTTGTACAAAGCTCATTGAGACACTTCTAAGCACTCATGATGCATGAAGCTTGGTTTAGAGTCCCAGAAACCACGTTGTTAGATGTTTCATAAGTTCGTCAAACTTTAACAAAGCTGATTGAGGAAATTATAAGCACTCATGTTGCATGAAACTTTTTAGAGTCCTAGAAACCATGTTGTTAGATGTTTCATAAGTTCGTAAAACTTGTACAAAGTTCATTGAGACGCTTATAAGCACTCATGTTTCATGAAACTTGGTTGAGAGTAATAGAAACCACGTGTTTAGATGTTTCATAAGTTCGTCAACCTTGTACAAAGCTCATTAAGACACTTAAACGCACTCATGTTGCATGAAACTTGGTTTAGAGTCCTAGAAACACGTTGTTAGATGTTTCTTAAGTTCGTCAAACTTGTACAAAGTTCATTGAGACACTTATAAGAACTCATGTTGCAGGAAATTTGGTTTAGAATACTTGAAACGTGTTGTTAGATGTTTCATAAGTTCGTGAAACTTATACAAAGCTCATTGAGACACTTACAAGCACTTATGTTGCATGAAACTTGGTTTAGAATCCTAGAAGCGCGTTGTTAGATGTTTCATAAGTTTATGAAACTTGTACAAAGCTCATTGAGGAACTTATAAGCACTCATGTTGCATGAAAATTGGTTTAGATTGCTAGAAACGTGTTGTTAGATGTTCCACAAGTTCATCAAACTTTTACAAAGCTCATTGAGACACTTATAAGCACTCATGTTGCATGAAACTTAGTTTAGAGTCTTAGAAACCACGTTGTTAAATGTTTCATAAGTTCGTCAAAATTTTACAAAGCTCATTGAGACACTTATAAGCACTTATGTTGCATGAAGCATGGTTTAGAGTCCTAGAAACCACGTTGTTAGATATTTCAAAAGTTCGTCAAACTTTAACAAAGCTCATTGAGAAACTTATAAGTACTCATGTTGCATGAAACTTGGTTTAGAGTCTGATAAACGAGATTTTCACTCTCGTTGTTTCGAATTCCTTAATGTAGTATTTAAGGTGTCAATCCGAATCAGGAGCAACCAAAGTATTAAACCTTATGAGAAACTACACCTAGTTTAAGCAAATTAAGAGGGTTGTTTTGTTTTGTAACCGATGTTGAAATTAACGAGAAATCGAACGATTAATTAAACAAGTTTTTAAGATTCAAATTAAAGCTAAACAACTAGGTCAGGGTACTTCAATGGGTGATCGAACTTTCGGATTTCTAAATGTCTTTTAACGAAAATAACTTTAAGGTTTTGAAAACGTTTGATTAGATCAATCCACTCCCGTGATAATGATACTTTTCCTATTAGTTAAACTAAAACAATACCTTGGATAGTTTAAATTTTAGAAAACGTTAAGCTCAGATTTCTCGTTTAAGATAGGTTTAGTTCTAGGGTAATTTTTCAAGAATCTCCACACTTCTCCCAAAGGTGAAGTGTCCTGGGTTCTATCAATTGAATGGCCAATTCAACGGTCGATACCACAGGTCGATATTGACCATCTGCTTCTTTTTCTTCACCGAATTTTTCCCTTGCCTCAGTTACGGGGTTTCCCTCGCGAGTAACCGCGTTTTTTGTCTCGTCGAGTGGTCCACCCCCTCGTCCTGATTCGCATTGTCATCGATGCGATCCCCAAAAGGTAATTGTCGACCCCTACGGAGATGTAGAGCGTTGACATACTCTTTCGGATTAGCTTCTGGTTTCCCTGGAAGTTGACCCATTGGTCGCTTAGATGAGGAAGTGATTTGACCGACTTGGTTGTCCAGAGCCTTCAAGTGCGAGCTCACTGATTCAAACTTGGCATTGAGATCATTGTAGGAGTTGTCTACCTTGGCGTGAATCTCCTTCTTGAAGGTGTTGAACTCCATGATACTCCGGTTCTGACCATCTAAAATCTGTTTCAAGAGTTGAGTTGTTTGATCACCTTGGGGAGCTGGTGATGAAACTACTCCTTGAGGAACGGGAGGATTGTTGTAACCCGGAGGTCGATTAGGTGGTGGTCTCGGTGCGTATCCTCCTTGGTTGTATTGAGGTTTACCTTGGTAACCTCCTTGTTGTGCTTGAGGATAGACCTGATCATGGGGGCTAGCTACGTTGTTGTTGCGGTAGGAGGGGTTTGGGTGTTGAGAATAATTGTTGAAACGCCAACCGTTCTGATTTCCCATGTAGTTTATCTCCTCCTGATTTCCCTCGATTGGGGGCAACTGTTCTTCTCCACTTCCTACGAAGTTAATCCCCACTTGTTGAGACATGATTAGCTTGTCAAGCTTCTCATTCACCGCTTTTATCTCTCTCTTGAAATGCTCATCATTCCCAGAGCTGCGGATGTTGCGATCATACTCTTCACCATAGTTGCTATCACTTAGCGTATAGTTCTCCACCAACAGCTGCCCATCCGCTTCCGTCTTCCCGAGGAAATTTCCTTGGCTAGCTGAATCTAGAAGGATTCTGAACTTGGGCTTGAGACCTCGGTAGAATGTGCTTAACAAGCTTTCTCCCGAGAATCCGTGGTGTGGGCATCTCAGCGTATAACCTTTGAATCTTTCCCAAGCTTCGCTGAATGTTTCTTGGTCCTTTTGAGCGGAAGCTGATATCTCATTCCTTAGCTTTGATGTCCGAACCACCGAGAAGAACTTTGTTAGGAAAGCCTTCTTGCAAGCGTCCCAAGTCTGGATGGTGTCTTTGACAAGGTTCTTTTTCCATTGGTGTGCTTTGTCCCCTAGTGAGAAAGGGAACAATCTCAGCTTGAACATGTCCTCATTGACACCATTGATCTTCACTGTATCGCATAGCATATCAAATTGATGAAGGTGGTCAATCGGATCCTCAATAGGCAAGCCATATAACTTGTTGCTTGAAATCATGTTGATGAGACTAGACTTGATCTCGAAGTTGTTGTTGGCAATGGCTGGTGGCGTGATAACACTACGGTTGGTGACGTTAAAAGGCACATCGTCGGTTCCAATCGTATGCGTCACATTGTTAGCGTTGATTGCATCACCCATTTCTGAATATGAGTCTGATGTTTCCGATTGAAACGAGTCGGATTGTTGATCGAGTCTTCTTTCTTTGGAGATGGCTCGTTCGCGTGCTTTGATATCCGCAAAGAAAAGTAGGTTCTCACTTTGTCTGTGACTTCTTCTTTGCATACACCTGAGAGAACGAGAAACCACACAAAAGAGAAAGGATTAGTAACAAGAAGTAAAACTTAATCCCAAGTGATTTCAAAGTTTTAATAATTAGTCGAGTTCCTGAATCGGCAACAGCGCCAATTTAATAAACGAGATTTTCACTCTCGTTGTTTCGAATGCCTTAATGTAGTATTTAAGGTGTCAATCCGAATCAGGAGCAACCAAAGTATTAAACCTTATGAGAAACTACACCTAGTTTAAGCAAATTAAGAGGGTTGTTTTGTTTTGTAACCGATGATGAAATTAACGAGAAATCGAAAGATTAATTAAACAAGTTTTTAAGATTCAAATTAAAGCTAAACAACTAGGTAAGGGTACTTCAATGGGTGATTGAACTTTCAGATTTCTAAATGTCTTTTAACGAAAATAACTTTAAGGTTTTCAAAAAGTTTGATTAGATCAATCCATTCCCCTGATAATGATCATTTTCCTATTAGTTAAACTAAAACAATACCTTGGATAGTTTAAATTTTAGAAAACGTTAAGCTCAATTCAATTCAACCACTAAACTTATTAACACAAATTCCTCTGTTATGCTAAGTTTAGTTCTAGGGTAATTTTTCAGGAATCTCCACACTTCTCCCAAAGGTGAAGTGTCCTGGGTTCTATCAATTGAATGGCCATTTCAACTGGTCGATACCACAGGTCGATATTGACCATTTGCTTCTTTTTCTTCACCGAATTTTTCCCTTGCCTCAGTTTCGGGGTTTCCCTCGCGAGTAACCGCGTTTTCTGTCTCTGTCGAGTGGTCCACCCCCTCGTCCTAATTCGCATTGTCATCGATGCGATCCCCAAAAGGTAATTGTCGACACCTACAGAGATGTAGAGCGTTGACATACTCTTTCGGATTAGCTTCTGGTTTCCCTGGAAGTTGACCCATTGGTCGCTTAGATGAGGAAGTGATTTGACCGACTTGGTTGTCCAGAGATTTCAAGTGCGAGCTCACTGATTCAAACTTGGCGTTGAGATCATTGTAGGAGTTGTCTACCTTGGCGTGAATCTCCTTCTTGAAGGTGTTGAACTCCATGATACTCCGGTTCTGACCATCTAAAATCTGTTTCAAGAGTTGAGTTGTTTGATCACCTTGGGAGGCCGGTGATGAAACTACTCCTTGAGGAACGGGAATATTGTTGTAACCCGGAGGTCGATTAGGTGGTGGTCTCGGTGCGTATCCTCCTTGGTTGTATTGAGGTTTACCTTGGTAACCTCCTTCTTGTGCTTGAGGATAGACCTGATCCTGGGGGTTAGCTACGTTGTTGTTGCGGTAGGAGAGGTTTGGGTGTTGAGAATAATTGTTGAAACGCCAACCGTTCTGATTTCCCATGTAGTTTATCTCCTCCTGATTTCCCTCGATTGGGGGCAACTTGTTCCTCTCCACTTCCTACGAAGTTAATCCCCACTTGTTGGGACATGATTAGCTTGTCAAGCTTCTCATTCACCGCTTTTATCTCTCGCTTGAATTGCTCATCATTCCCAGAGCTGCGGATGTTGCGATCATACTATAAATGCTATCACTTAGCGCATAGTTCTCCACCAACAGCTGCCCATCCGCTTCCGTCTTCCCAAAGAAATTTCCTTGGCTAGCTAAATCTAGAAGCATTCTGAACTTGGGCTTGAGACCTCGGTAGAATGTGCTTAGCAAGCTTTCTCCCGAGAATCCGTGGTGTGGGCATCTCAGCGTATAACCTTTGAATCTTTCCCAAGCTTCGCTGAATGTTTCTTGGTCCTTTTGAGTGGAAGCTGAGATCTCATTCCTTAGTTTTGATGTCCGAACCACCTAGAAGAACTTTGTTAGGAAAGCCTTCTTGCAAGCGTCCCAAGTCTGGATGGTGTCTTTGAAAAGGTTCTTTTGCCATTGGTGTGCTTTGTCCCCTAGTGAGAAAGGGAACAATCTCAGCTTGAACATGTCCTCATTGACACCGTGGATCTTCACCGTATCGCATAGCATATCAAATTGATGAAGGTGGTCAATCGGATCCTCACTAGGCAAGTCATAGAACTTGTTGCTTGAGATCATGTTGATGAGACTAAACTTGATCTCGAAGTTGTTGTTGGAAATGGCTGGTGGCGTGATACAACTACGGTTGGTGACGTTAGAAAGCACATCGTCGGTTCCAATCGTACGCGTCGCATTGTTAGCGTTGATTGCATCACCCATTTCTGAATCGATTCGATGTTTCCGATTGAAACGAGTCGGATTGTTGATCGAGTCTTCTTTCTCTGGAGATGGCTCGTTCGCGTGCTTTGATATCCGCAAAGAAAAGTAGGTTGTCACTTTGTCTGTGACTTCTTCTTTGCATACACCTGAGAGAACGAGAAACCACACAAAAGAGAAAGGATTAGTAACAAGAAGTAAAACTTAATCCCAAGTGATTTCAAAGTTTTAATAATTAGTCGAGTTCTTTGAATCGGCAATGGCGCCAATTTAATAAACGAGATTTTCACTCTCGTTGTTTCGAATGCCTTAATGTAGTATATAATGTGTCAATCCGAATCGGGAGCAACCAAGGTATTAAACCTTATGAGAAACTACACCTAGTTTAAGCAAATTAAGAGGGTTGTTTTGTTTTGTAACCGATGATGAAATTAACGAGAAATCGAAAGATTAATTAAACAAGTTTTTAAGATTCAAATTAAAGCTAAACAACTAGGCCATGGTACTTCAATGGGTGATCGAACTTTCGGATTTCTAAATGTCTTTTAACGAAAATAACTTTAAGGTTTTCAAAAAGTTTGATTAGATCAATCCATTCCCCTGATAATGATCATTTTCCTATTAGTTAAACTAAAACAATACCTTGGATAGTTTAAATTTTAGAAAACGTTAAGCTCAATTCAATTCAACCACTAAACTTATTAACACAAATTCCTCGGTTAAGCTAAGTTTAGTTCTAGGGTAATTTTTCAGGAATCTCCACACTTCTCCCAAAGGTGAAGTGTCCTGGGTTCTATCAATTGAATGGCCAATTCAACTGGTCGATACCACGAGTCGATATTGACCATCTGCTTCTTTTTCTTCACCGAATTTTTCCCTTGCCTCGGTTTCGGGGTTCCCTCGCGAGTAACCGCGTTTTCGTCTCTCGTCGAGTGGTCCACCCCCTCGTCCTGATTTTGCATTGTCCTCGATGCGATCCCCATAAGGTAATTGTCGACCCCTACGGAGATGTAGAGCGTTGACATACTCTTTCGCATTAGCTTCGGTTTCCCCCTGGAAGTTGACCCATTGGTCGATTAGATGAGGAAGTGATTTGACCGACTTGGTTGTCCAGAGCTTTCAAGTGCGAGCTCACTGATTCAAACTTGGCGTTGAGATCATTGTAGGAGTTGTCTACCTTGGCGTGAATCTCCTTCTTGAAGGTGTTGAACTCCATGATACTCCGGTTCTGACCATCTAAAATCTGTTTCAAGAGTTGAGTTGTTTGATCACCTTGGGAGCTGGTGATGAAACTACTCCTTGAGGAACGGGAGGATTGTTGTAAACCGGAGGTCGATTAGGTGGTGGTCTCGGTGCGTATCCTCCTTGGTTGTATTGAGGTTTACCTTGGTAACCTCCTTGTTGTGCTTGAGGATAGACCTGATCCTGGGGGTTAGCTACGTTGTTGTTGCGGTAGGAGAGGTTTGGGTGTTGAGAATAATTGTTGAAACGCCAACCGTTCTGATTTCCCATGTAGTTTATCTCCTCCTGATTTCCCTCGATTGGGGGCATCTGTTCCTCTCCACTTCCTACGAAGTTAATCCCCACTTGTTGGGACATGATTAGCTTGTCAAGCTTCTCATTCACCGCTTTTATCTCTCGCTTGAATTGCTCATCATTCCCAGAGTTGCGGATGTTGCGATCATACTATAAATGCTATCACTTAGCGCATAGTTCTCCACCAACAGCTGCCCATCCGCTTCCGTCTTCCCAAAGAAATTTCCTTGGCTAGCTAAATCTAGAAGCATTCTGAACTTGGGCTTGAGACCTCGGTAGAATGTGCTTAGCAAGCTTTCTCCCGAGAATCCGTGGTGTGGGCATCTCAGCGTATAACCTTTGAATCTTTCCCAAGCTTCGCTGAATGTTTCTTGGTCCTTTTGAGCGGAAGCTGAGATCTCATTCCTTAGTTTTGATGTCCGAACCACCTAGAAGAACTTTGTTAGGAAAGCCTTCTTGCAAGCGTCCCAAGTCTGGATGGTGTCTTTGAAAAGGTTCTTTTGCCATTGGTGTGCTTTGTCCCCTAGTGAGAAAGGGAACAATCTCAGCTTGAACATGTCCTCATTGACACCGTGGATCTTCACCGTATCGCATAGCATATCAAATTGATGAAGGTGGTCAATCGGATCCTCACTAGGCAAGTCATAGAACTTGTTGCTTGAGATCATGTTGATGAGACTAAACTTGATCTCGAAGTTGTTGTTGGAAATGGCTGGTGGCGTGATACAACTACGGTTGGTGACGTTAGAAAGCACATCGTCGGTTCCAATCGTACGCGTCGCATTGTTAGCGTTGATTGCATCACCCATTTCTGAATCTGATTCTGATGTTTCCGATTGAAACGAGTCGGATTGTTGATCGAGTCTTCTTTCTCTGGAGATGGCTCGTTCGCGTGCTTTGATATCCACAAAGAAAACTAGGTTGTCACTTTGTCTGTGACTTCTTCTTTGCATACACCTGAGAGAACGAGAAACCACACAAAAGAGAAAGGATTAGTAACAAGAAGTTAAACTTAATACCAAGTGATTTCAAAGTTTTAATAATTAGTCGAGTTCCTGAATCGGCAACGGCGCCAATTTGATAAACGAGATTTTCACTCTCGTTGTTTCGAATGCCTTAATGTAGTATTTAAGGTGTAAATCCGAATCAGGAGCAACCAAAGTATTAAACCTTATGAGAAACTACACCTAGTTTAAGAAAATTAAGAGGGTTGTTTTGTTTTGTAACCGATGATGAAATTAACGAGAAATCGAAAGATTAATTAAACAAGTTTTCAAGATTCAAATTAAAGCTACACAACTTGTCTTTTAACGAAAATAACTTTAAGGTTTTGAAAACGTTTGATTAGATCAATCCACTCCCGTGATAATGATCATTTTCCTATTAGTTAAACTAAAACAATACCTTGGATAGTTTAAATTTTAGAAAACGTTAAGCTCAATTCAATTCAACCACTAAACTTATTAACACAAATTCCTCTGTTATGCTAAGTTTAGTTCTAGGGTAATTTTTCAGGAATCTCCACACTTCTCCCAAAGGTGAAGTGTCCTGGGTTCTATCAATTGAATGACCATTTCAACTGGTCGATACCACAGGTCGATATTGACCATTTGCTTCTTTTTCTTCACCGAATTTTTCCCTTGCCTCAGTTTCGGGGTTTCCCTCGCGAGTAACCGCGTTTTCTGTCTCTGTCGAGTGGTCCACCCCCTCGTCCTAATTCGCATTGTCATCGATGCGATCCCCAAAAGGTAATTGTCGACACCTACAGAGATGTAGAGCGTTGACATACTCTTTCGGATTAGCTTCTGGTTTCCCTGGAAGTTGACCCATTGGTCGCTTAGATGAGGAAGTGATTTGACCGACTTGGTTGTCCAGAGCTTTCAAGTGCGAGCTCACTGATTCAAACTTGGCGTTGAGATCATTGTAGGAGTTGTCTACCTTGGCGTGAATCTCCTTCTTGAAGGTGTTGAACTCCATGATACTCCGGTTCTGACCATCTAAAATCTGTTTCAAGAGTTGAGTTGTTTGATCACCTTGGGAGCTGGTGATGAAACTACTCCTTGAGGAACGGGAATATTGTTGTAACCCGGAGGTCGATTAGGTGGTGGTCTCGGTGCGTATCCTCCTTGGTTGTATTGAGGTTTACCTTGGTAACCTCCTTCTTGTGCTTGAGGATAGACCTGATCCTGGGGGTTAGCTACGTTGTTGTTGCGGTAGGAGAGGTTTGGGTGTTGAGAATAATTGTTGAAACGCCAACCGTTCTGATTTCCCATGTAGTTTATCTCTCCCGATTTCCCTCGATTGGGGGCAACTGTTCCTCTCCACTTCCTACGAAGTTAATCCCCACTTGTTGGGACATGATTAGCTTGTCAAGCTTCTCATTCACCGCTTTTATCTCTCGCTTGAATTGCTCATCATTCCCATAGCTGCGGATGTTGCGATCATACTATAAATGCTATCACTTAGCGCATAGTTCTCCACCAACAGCTGCCCATCCGCTTCCGTCTTCCCAAAGAAATTTCCTTGGCTAGCTAAATCTAGAAGCATTCTGAACTTGGGCTTGAGACCTCGGTAGAATGTGCTTAGCAAGCTTTCTCCCGAGAATCCGTGGTGTGGGCATCTCGGCGTATAACCTTTGAATCTTTCCCAAGCTTCGCTGAATGTTTCTTGGTCCTTTTGAGTGGAAGCCGAGATCTCATTCCTTAGTTTTGATGTCCGAACCACCTAGAAGAACTTTGTTAGGAAAGCCTTCTTGCAAGCGTCCCAAGTCGGATGGTGTCTTTGAAAAGGTTCTTTTGCCATTGGTGTGCTTTGTCCCCTAGTGAGAAAGGGAACAATCTCGGCTTGAACATGTCCTCATTGACACCGTGGATCTTCACCGTATCGCATAGCATATCAAATTGATGAAGGTGGTCAATCGGATCCTCACTAGGCAAGTCATAGAACTTGTTGCTTGAGATCATGTTGATGAGACTAAACTTGATCTCGAAGTTGTTGTTGGAAATGGCTGGTGGCGTGATACAACTACGGTTGGTGACGTTAGAAAGCACATCGTCGGTTCCAATCGTACGCGTCGCATTGTTAGCGTTGATTGCATCACCCATTTCTGAATCTGATTCTGATGTTTCCGATTGAAACGAGTTGGATTGTTGATCGAGTCTTCTTTCTCTGGAGATGGCTCGTTCGCGTGCTTTGATATCCGCAAAGAAAAGTAGGTTGTCACTTTGTCTGTGACTTCTTCTTTGCATACACCTGAGAGAACGAGAAACCACACAAAAGAGAAAGGATTAGTAACAAGAAGTAAAACTTAATCCCAAGTGATTTCAAAGTTTTAATAATTAGTCGAGTTCCTGAATCGGCAATGGCGCCAATTTAATAAACGAGATTTTCACTCTCGTTGTTTCGAATGCCTTAATGTAGTATATAATGTGTCAATCCGAATCAGGAGCAACCAAGGTATTAAACCTTATGAGAAACTACACCTAGTTTAAGCAAATTAAGAGGGTTGTTTTGTTTTGTAACCGATGATGAAATTAACGAGAAATCGAAAGATTAATTAAAACGTTAAGCTCAATTCAATTCAACCACTAAACTTATTAACACAAATTTCTCGGTTAAGCTAGGTTTAGTTCTACGGTAATTGTTCAGGAATCTCCACACTTCTCCCAAAGGTGAAATTTCCTGGGTTCTATCAATTGAATGGTCAATTCAACTAAAGCATTAAGAATGTTACACTAGATTAAAGTTTTGTAAAGTTTGAGATCAAGACATTTAACAATCCTAATATTGATTCACCCTTTTCCCCCAACCTAATTGTCTAAGGAAGATTACTCAC
This sequence comes from Cochlearia excelsa, assembly GCA_963556525.1. NCBI lineage: Eukaryota > Viridiplantae > Streptophyta > Magnoliopsida > Brassicales > Brassicaceae > Cochlearia > Cochlearia excelsa. The sequence goes on from CAUVZT010000076.1 coordinate 33,960, forward strand.
TAAACATTATGAATATCAAAGCAATCAAGATTAAGAATAACATAAAAATAAACAATAAAATTAAGGGAAGGAAGAACTGTGTTATTGAAATCAAGGTTTACAAGAATCTTGATGCTTCCAAAACTCAAAGCAAGAACAAGCAAAATTCAATCCAAAACAAGAACAAAAGTAATCAAGAACCCCAAGTAGGCTGCCAAAAATCAGATGATCCCCCAAAAACAAACTTTCTAAACCTAAAATAATCAGTAAAAACGTCTTGGGCCTTCGAAAACGTCTTGGGCCTTTTTTTCTTTTTTATTTTTCGCACCCGATATCGACCAGATTTTGGTCGATACACTTGGTCGATACACTTGGTCGATATCGACAAGTTTTTCTCTCGATACAGCAAACCAGTATGAGTTTTTGCCCGATATCGACCCAGATTCTGGTCGATACAACCGATCGATATTGGCTTCTTCGCCTCTTTTTCGCCTTTTCTTCGCGTCTCGACCACAGCTAATCAGTACAAGTCATCGATATGGTTGTTTTTGCCACTTTAAGCTCCTTTTCCTCGCCTTTTTGTCACTTGGGCACTCCTGAACCTGAAAATTCATGAACAAACACAAATGCAACCTATATGACACTAAATGCAAGCTAAATGTGTTAGTTCTAATGCATAAATCGTAGTAAAAACATGCAAAATATACAAGATATCAGACTCCTAGAAACGAGTTGTTATATGTTTCATAACTTCATGAAACTTGTATAAAGGTCATTGAGACACTTATAATCACTCATTTTCCATGAAACTTGGTTTAGAGTCCTAGACACGTGTTGTTAGATGTTTCATAAGTTCGTAAAACTTGTACAAAGCTCATTGAGGAACTTATAAGCACTCATGTTGCATGAAACTTGGTTTAGAGTCCTAGAAACAGGTTAGATGTTTTGTAAGTTCCTCAAACTTGTACAAAACTCATTGAGACACTTATAAGTACTCATGTTTCATGAAAATTGGTTTAGAGTCCTAGAAACCACGTTGTTAGATGTTAAATAAATTTGTCCAACTTGTACAATTCTCATTGAGACACTTATAAGCACTCATGTTGCAATAAACTTGGTTTAGAGTCCTAGCAACCACGTTGTTACATGTTTCATCATTTCGTGAAACTTGTAGAATACTCATTGAGACACTTATAAGCACTCATGTTGCATGAAACTTAGTTGAGAGTCCTAGAAACGCGTTGTTATATGTTGCATAACTTCGTGAAACTTGTACAAAGCTCATTGAGACATTTATAATAACTCATGTTGCTTCAAACTTGGTTTAGAATCCTAGAAACCAGCTGTTAGATGTTTCATAAGTTCGTGAAACTTGTACAAAGCTCATTGAGGAAGTTATAAGCACTCATGTTTCATGAAACCATGTTTAGAGTCCTAGAAACGCCTTGTTAGATGTTACATAAGTTCGTCAAAGTTTTACAAAGCTCAATGACACACGTATAAGCACTCATGTTGCATGAAACTTGGTTTAGAGTCCTAGCAACCACATTGTTAGATGTTTCATAAGTTCGTCAAGATAGTACAAACCTGATTGAAACACTTATAAGCACTAATTGTTTCATGAAACTTGGTTTAGAGTTCTAGAAATGCGTTGTTAAATGTTTCATAAGTTCGTCAAACTTGTACAAAGCTCACTGAGACACTTATAAGCACTCATGTTTCATGAAACTTTGTTAAGAGTCCTAAAGACGCGTTGTTAGATGTTTCTTAAGTTCGTAAAACTTGTACAAAGCTCATCTAGACACTTATAAGCACTCATGTTGCATGAAACTTGGTTTAGAGTCCTAGAAACGCGTTGTTAGATGTTTCATAAGTTCATCAAACTTGTACAACGCTCGTTGACACACTTATAAGCACTCATGTTTCATGAAACTCTGTTAAGAGTCCTAAAAAGGCGTTGTTAGATGTTTCTTAAGTTCGTAAAACTTGTACAAAGCTCATTGAGAACCTTATAATCACTCATGTTGAATGAAACTTGGTTTAGAGTCCTAGAAACCACGTTGTTAGATGTTTTATAAGTTTGTCCAACTTGTACAACACTCATTGAGACACTTATAAGCACTCATATTGCATGAAACTTTGTTTAGAGTCCTAGAAACGCGTTGTTAGATGTTTCATAAGTTCGTGAAACTTGTACAAAGCTCATTGAGGAACTTCTAACCACTCATATTGTATTAAACCTGGTTTATAGTCCTAGAAACACGTTGTTAGATGTTTGATATGTTCGTTAAACTAGTACAAACCTCATTGATACACTTATAAGCACTCATGTTTCATGAAACTTGGTTTAGAGTCCGTGAAACGCGTTGTAAGATGTTTCATAAGTTTGTCAAATTTGTACAAAGCTCAATGAGACACTTATAAGCACTCATGTTGCATGAAATATGGTTTAGAGTCCTAGAAACCACATGTTAGATGATTCATAAGTTCGTCAAACTTGTATAATGCTCATTGAGACACTTATAAACACTCATGTTGCATGAAACTTTTTTTAGATTCCTAGAAACACGTTGTTAGATGTTTCATAAATTTGTGAAACTTGTACAAAGCTCATTGAGGAACTTATAAGCACTAATGTTGCATGAAACTTGGTTTAGAGTCCTAGAAACGTGTTGCAAGATGTTTCATAAGTTCGTCAAATTTGTAAAAAGCTCAATGAGACACTTATAAGCACTCATTTTGCATGAAACTTTGTTTAGAGTCCTAGCAACCACGTTGTTAGATGATTCATAAGTTCGTCAAACTTGTATAAAACTCATTGAGACACTTATAAACACTCATGTTGCATGAAACTTGGTTTAGAGTCCTAGAAACGCATTGTTAGATGTTTCATAAGTTCGTCAAACTTGTACAAAGCTCATTCACGAACTTATAAGCACTCATGTTGTATGAAACTTGGTTTAGAATCCTAGAAACGCGTTGTTAGATGTTTCATAAGTTTGTGAAATTTCCACAAAACTCATTCAGGAACTTATGAGCACTCATGTTGCATGATACTTGGTTTAGAGTCCTAGAAACGCGTTGTCAAATGTATTAATCTCATTTAGGAACTTATAAGCACCCATGTAGCATGAAACATGGTTCAGAGTCTTAGAAACGTGTTGTTAGATGTTTCATAAGTTCGTCAAACTTGTACAAAGCTCATTGAGGAACTTAAAAGCACTCATATTGCATGAAACTTGGTTTAGAGTCCCAGAAACAGGTTAGATGTTTCGTAAGTTCCTCAAACTTGTACAAAACTCATTGAAACACTTATAAGTACTCATATTTCATGAAACTTGGTTTAGAGTCCTAGAAACCACGTTGTTAGATGTTTCATCATTTCGTGAAACTTGTAGAATACTCATTGAGACACTTATAAGCACTCATGTTGCATGAAACTTAGTTTAGAGTCCTAGAGACGCGTTTTTATATGTTTCATAACTTCGTGAAACTTGTACAAAGCTCATTGAGACATTTATAATAACTCATGTTGCATGAAACTTGGTTTAGAGTCCTAGAAACCCGTTGTTAGATGTTTCATAAATTCGTGAAACTTGTACAAAGCTCATTGAGGAACTTCTAAGCACTCATGTTTCATGAAACCATGTTTAGAGTCCTAGAAACGCATTGTTAGATGTTTCATAAGTTCGTCAAAATTTTACAAAGATCAATGACACACTTATAAGCACTCATGTTGCATGAAACTTGGTTTAGATTCCTAGCAACCACATTGTTAGATGTTTCATAAGTTCGTCAAACTTGTACAAAGCTCATTGAGACACTTATAATCACTCATATTGCATGAAGCTCTGTTTAGAGTCCTAGAAACCACGTTGTTAGATGTTTCATAAGTTCTTCAAACTTTGTACAAAGTTCATTAAGATACTTATAAGCACTCATGTTGCATGAAACTTGGTTTAGAGTCCTTGAAACGTGTTATTAGATGTTTCATAAGTTCTTGAAACTTGTACAGAGCTCATTGAGACACTTATAAGAACTCATGGTGCATGAAACTTGGTTTAGAGTCCTAAAACCACGTTGTTAAATGTTTCATATGTTCGTGAAACTTGTACAAAGCTCATTGAGGAACTTATAAGCATTCATGTTTGCATGAAACTGGGTTTAAAGTCTTACAAACGGGTTGTTAGATGGGTCTAATCACTTATGTTGCATGAAACTTGGTTTAGAGTCCTAGAAACGTGTAATTAGATGTTTCATAAATTCGTCAAACTTGTACAAAGCTCATTGAGGAACTTATAAGCACTCGTGCTGCATGACACTTGGTTTAGATTCCTAGAAACGCGTTGTTAGATGTTTCATAAGTTCGTCAAATTTGTACAAAGCTCATTGAGAAACTTATAAGAACTCATGTTGCATGAAACTTGGTTTAGAGTCCTAGAAATGCGTTGTAAGATGTTTCCTAAGTTCGTCAAACTTGTACAAAGCTCATTGAGACACTTATAATCACTCATGTTGCATGGAACTTGGCTTAGAGTTTTAGAAACGCATTGTTACATGTTTCATTAGTTCGTGAAACTTGTACAAAACTCATTGAGGAACTTATATGTACTCATGTTGCATGAAACTTGGTTTAGAGTCCTAGAAACGCATTGTTAGATGTTTCATAAGTTCATAAATCTAGTACAAAACTTATTGAGGAACTTATAAGCATTCATGTTGCATGAAACTTTGGTTTTGTGTCCTAGAAACTCGTTGTTAGATGTTTCGTAAGTTCGTCAAACTTGTACAAAGCTCATTGAGACAATTATAAGTACTCATGTTGCATGAAACTTGGTTTAGAGTCCTAGAAACGCGTGTTCATAAAGTTCGTGAACTTGTATAAAGCTCATTGAGGAACTTATAATCACACATGTTGCATGAAACTTGGTTTAGAGTCCTAGAAACGCGTTGTTAGATGTTTCATAAGTTCGTCAAACTTGTACGGATCTCATTGCGAAACTTATAAGCACTCATGTTGCATGAAACTTGGTTTAGAGTCCTAGAAACGCGTTGTTTGATGTTTCATAAGTTCGTCAAACTTGTACAAAGCTCATTGAGACACTTATAAGCACTAATGTTGCATGAAACTTGGTTTAGAGTCCTAGAAACCACGATGTTAGACGTTTCATAAGTCCGTTAAATTTTTAAAAAGCTCATTGAGACATTTAGAAGCACTCATGTTACATGAAACTTGGTTTCGAATCCTAGAAATGTGTTGTTAGATGTTTCATAAGTTCGTGAAACTTGTATAAAGCTCATTGAGACACTTATGAGTACTCATGTTGCATGAAACTTGGTTTAGTCCTAGAACCGCGTTGTTAGATGTTTCATAAGTTCGTGAAAAACTTTTACAAAACTCATTGAGGAACCTATAATCACTCATTTTGCAGGAATCTTGGATTAGAGTTCTAGAAACTATGTTGTTAGATGTTACATAAGTTCGTCCAACTTTAACAGAGCTCATTGAGGAACTTATAAGCACTCATGTTGCATGAAACTTGGTTTAGATTCTTAGATACGCGTTGTTATGTGTTTCATAAGTTCTTCAAACTTGTACAAAGATCATTGACACACTTATAAACACTCATGTTGCATGAAACTTGGTTTAGAGACCTAGAAACGAGTTGTTAGATGTTTCATAAGTTCGTCAAATTTGTATAAAGCTTATTGACACTTATAAGCACTCATGTTGCATGAAACTTGGATTATAATCCTAGAAATGCGTTGTTAGATGTTTCATAAGTTCGTGAAACTTGTACAAAGCTCATTGAGTAACTTATAAGCACTCATGTTGCATAAAACTTGGTTTAGACTCCTAGAAACACGTTGTTAGATGTTTCATAAGTTTGTCAAACTTGTACAAAAGCTCATCGAGACACTTATAAGCACTCATGTTGCATGAAACTTGGTTTAAAGTCTTAGAAACAACGTTGTTAGATGTTTCATAAGTCTGTACAAAGGTCATTCAGACACTTATAAGCACTAATGTTGCATGAAACTTGGTTTAGAGTCCTAGAAACCACGATGTTAGACGTTTCATAATTTCGTCAAATTTTTAAAAAGCTCATTGAGACATTTATAAGCACTCATGTTACATGAAACTTGGCTTCGAATCCTAGAAATGTGTTGTTAGATGTTTCATAAGTTCGTGAAACTTGTACAAAACTCATTGAGACACTTATAAGTACTCATGTTGCATGAAACTTGGTTTAGTCCTAGAAACCGCGTTGTTAGATGTTTCATAAGTTCGTAGAACTTTTACAAAACTCATCGAGGAACCTATAAAGCACTCATTTTGCAGGAATCTTGGTTTTAGAGTTCTAGAAACTACGTTGTTAGATGTTACAAAAGTTCGTCCAACTTTAACAGAGCTCATTGAGGAACTTATAAGCACTCATGTTGCATGAAACTTGGTTTAGATTCTTAGATACGCGTTGTTATGTGTTTCATAAGTTCTTCAAACTTGTACAAAGCTCATTGAGACACTTATAAACACTCATGTTTCATGAAACTTGGTTTAGAGACCTAGAAACGCGTTGTTAGATGTTTCATAAGATCGTCAAATTTGTATAAAGCTTATTGACACTTATAAGCACTCATGTTGCATGAAACTTGGATTATAATCCTAGAAATGCGTTGTTAGATGTTTCATAAGTTCGTGAAACTTGTACAAACCTCATTGAGTAACTTATAAGCACTCATGTTGCATAAAACTTGGTTTAGAGTCCTAGAAACACGTTGTTAGATGTTTCATAAGTTTGTCAAACTTGTACAAAAGCTCATCGAGACACTTATAAGCACTCATGTTGCATTAAACTTGGTTTAAAGTCCTAGAAACAACGTTGTTAGATGTTTCATAAGTTCGTCTAACTTGAACAAAGCTCACTGAGATTCTTATAAGCACTCATGTTGCATGAAACTTGGTTTAGAGTCCCTAGAAACCACGTTGTTAGATGTTTCATAAAATTGTCAAACTTGTACAAAGCTCATTGAGACACTTATAAGCACTCATGTTGCATGAAACCTGGTTTAGAGTCCTAGAAATATGTTGTTTGATGTTTCATAAGTTCGTCAAACTTGTAAAAAGCTCATTGAGATACTTATAAGAACTCATGTTGCGTGAAACTTGGTTGAGAGTCTTTAGAAACGCGTTTTTAGATGTTTCATAAGTTCGTCAAATTTGTACAAAACTTATTGAGACACTTATAAGCACTCATGTTGCATGAAACTTGGTTTAGAGTCCTAGAAACGCGTGTTCATAAGTTCGTGAAACTTGTATAAAGCTCATTTAGGAACTTATAATCACACATGTTGCATGAAACTTGGTTTAGAGTCCTAGAAACGCGTTGTTAGATGTTTCATAAGTTCGTCAAACTTGTACAGAGCTCATTGCGAAACTTATAAGAACTCATGTTGCATGAAACTTAGTTTAGAGTCCTAGAAACGTGTTGTTAGATGTTTCATAAGTTCGTCAAACTTGTACAAAGCTCATTGAGACACTTATAAGCACTAATGTTGCATGAAACTTGGTTTAGAGTCCTAGAAACCACGTTGTTAGACGTTTCATAAGATCGTCGAACTTGTAAAAATCTCATTGAGACATTTATAAGCACTCGTGTTACATGAAACTTTGTTTCGAATCCTAGAAATGTGTTGTTAGATGTTTCATAAGTTCGTGAAACTCGTACAAAAGCAAATCGAGACACTTATAAGCACCCATGTTGCATGAAACTTGGTTTAGAGTCCTAGAAACGCGTTGTTTGATGTTTCATAAGTTCTTAAAACTAGTAAAAAGCTCATTGAGACACTTATAAGAACTCATGATTCATGAAACTTGGTTGAGAGACCTAGAAACGCGTTGTTAGATATTTCATAAGTTCGTCAAACTTGTACAAAGCTCATTGAGACACTTATAAGAACTCATGTTGCATGAAATTTGGTTTAGAGTCCTAGAAACGCGTGTCCATAAATTCGTGAAACTTGTATAAACCTCATTGAGGAACTTATAATCACACATGTTGCATTAAACTTGGTTTAGAGTCCTAGAAACGCGTTGTTAGATGTTTCATAAGTTAGTCAAACTTGTACAGAGCTCATTGCGAAACTTATAAGCACTCATGTTGCATGAAACTTGGTTTAGAGTCCTAGGAACGTGTTGTTAGATGTTTCATAAGTTCGTCAAACTTGTACAAAGCTCATTGAGACACTTATAAGCACTCATGTTGCATGAAACTTGGTTTAGGGTCCTAGAAACCACGTTGTTAGACGTTTCATAAGTTCGTCAAACTTGTATAAAGCTTATTGAGACACTTATAAGCACTCATGTTGCATGAAACTTAGTTTAGAGTCCTAGAAACGCGTTGTTAGATGTTTCATAATTTCGTCAAACTTAGACAGAGCTCATTGAGACACTTATAAGCACTCATGTTGCATGAAACCTGGTTTAGAGTCCTAGAAATTCATTGTTTGATGTTTCATTAGTTCGTCAAACTTGTAAAAAGCTCATTGAGACACTTATAAGAACTCATGTTGCATGAAACTTGGTTGAGAGTCCTAGAAACGCGTTGTTAGATGTTTCATAACTTCGTCAAACTTGTACAAAGCTCATTGAGACACTTATAAGCACTCATGTTGCATGAAACTTGGTTTAGAGTCCTAGAAACGCGTGTTCATAAGTTCGTGAAACCTTTATAAAGCTCATTGAGGAACTTATAATCACACATGTTGCATTAAACTTGGTTTAGAGTCCTAGAAACGCGTTGTTAGATGTTTCATAAGTTCGTCAAACTTGTACAGAGCTCATTTCGAAACTTATAAGCACTCATGTTGCATGAAACTTAGGTTAGAGTCCTAGAAACGCGTTGTTAGATGTTTCATAAGTTCGTCAAACTTGTAAAAAGCTCATCGAGACACTTATAAGCACTCATGTTGCATGAAACTTGGTTTAGAGTCCTAGAAACGTGTTGTTAGATGTTTCACAAGTTCGTGAAACTTGTATAGAGCTCATTGAGACACTTATAAGCACCCATGTTGCATGAAACTTGGTTTAGAGTCCTAGAAACGCGTTGTTTGATGTTTCATAAGTTCTTAAAACTAGTAAAAAGCTCATTGAGACACTTATAAGAACTCATGTTTCATGAAACTTGGTTGAGAGACCTAGAAACGCGTTGTTAGATATTTCATAAGTTCGTCAAACTTGTACAAAGCTCATTGAGACACTTATAAGAACTCATGTTGCATGAAATTTGGTTTAGAGTCCTAGAAACGCGTGTCCATAAATTCGTGAAACTTGTATAAACCTCATTGAGGAACTTATAATCACACATGTTGCATTAAACTTGGTTTAGAGTCCTAGAAACGCGTTGTTAGATGTTTCATAAGTTAGTCAAACTTGTACAGAGCTCATTGCGAAACTTATAAGCACTCATGTTGCATGAAACTTGGTTTAGAGTCATAGAAACGTGTTGTAAGATGTTTCATAAGTTCGTCAAACTTGTACAAAACTCAATGAGACACTTATAAGCACTCATGTTGCATGAAACTTGGTTTAGGGTCCTAGAAACCACGTTGTTAGACGTTTCATAAGTTCGTCAAACTTGTATAAAGCTTATTGAGACACTTATAAGCACTCATGTTGCATGAAACCTGGTTTAGAGTCCTAGAAATGCATTGTTTGATGTTTCATTAGTTCGTCAAACTTGTAAAAAGCTCATTGAGACACTTATAAGAACTCATGTTGCATGAAACTTGGTTGAGAGTCCTAGAAACGCGTTGTTAGATGTTTCATAACTTCGTCAAACTTGTACAAACCTCATTGAGACAATTATAAGCACTCATGTTGCATGAAACTTGGTTTAGAGTCCTAGAAACGCGTGTTCATAAGTTCGTGAAACCTTTATAAAGCTCATTGAGGAACTTATAATCACACATGTTGCATTAAACTTGGTTTAGAGTCCTAGAAACGCGTTGTTAGATGTTTCATAAGTTCGTCAAACTTGTACAGAGCTCATTGCGAAACTTATAAGCACTCATGTTGCATAAAACTTGGTTTAAAGTCCTAGAAACAACGTTGTTAGATGTTTCATAAGTTCGTCTAACTTGAACAAAGCTCACCGAGATACTTATAAGCACTCATGTTTCATGAAACTTGGTTCGAGTCCTAGAAACCACGTTGTTAGACATTTCATAAGTTCGTCAAACTTGTACAAAGCTCATTGAGAAATTTATAAGCACTCATGTTACATGAAACTTGGTTTCGAATCCTAGAAATGTGTTGTTAGATGTTTCATAAGTTCGTGAAACTTGTACAAAGCTCATTGAGACACTTATAAGTACTCATGTTTCATGAAACTTGGTTTAGTCCTAGAAACCGCGTTGTTAGATGTTTCATAAGTTCGTGAAACTTTTACAAAGCTCATTGAGGAACCTATAAGCACTCATTTCGCATGAATATTGGTTTAGCGTCCTAGAAACCATGTTGTTAGATGTTACATAAGTTCGTCCAACTTTAACAGAGCTCATTGAGGAACTAACAGAGCTCATTTGGTTTAGATTCTTAGATACGCAATGTTATGTGTTTCATAAGTTCTTCAAACTTGTACAAAGCTCATTGAGACACTTATAAGCACTCATGTTGCACGAAACTTGGTTTAGAGACCTAGAAACACGTTGTTAGATGTTTCATAAGTTCGTCAAACTTGTGTAAAGCTTATTGAGACACTTATAAGCACTCATGTTGCATGAAACTTGGTTTAGAATCCTAGAAATGCGTTGTTAGATGTTTCATCAGTTCGTGAAACTTGTACAAAGCTCATTGAGGAACTTATAAGCACTCATGTTGCATGAAACTTGGTTTAGAGTCCTAGAAACACGTTGTTAGATGTTTCATAAGTTCTTCAAACTTGTACAAAGCTCATCGAGACACTTATAAGCACTCATGTTGCATGAAACTGTGTTTAGAGTCCTAAAAACAACGTTGTTAGATGTTTCGTAAGTTCGTCAAACTTGAACAAATTTCACTGAGATACTTATAAGCACTCATGTTGCATGAAACTTGGTTTAGAGTCCTAGAAACGCGTTGTTAGATGTTTCATAAGTTCGTCAAATTTGTACAGAGCTTATTGAGACACTTATAACCACTCAATTTTCATGAAACTTGGTTTAGAGTCCTAGAAACGTGTTGTTAGATGTTTCATAAGTTCGTGAAACTAGTATAAAGGAACTTATAAGCACACATGTTGCATGAAACTTGGTTTAGAGTCCTAGAAACGCGTTGTTTGATGTTTTACTAATTCGTAAAACTTGTAAAAAGCTGATTGAGACACTTATAAGAACTCAAGTTGCATGAAACTTGGTTGAGAGTCCTAGAAACGCGTTGTTATATGTTTCATAACTTCGTCAAACTTGTACAAAGCTCATTGAGACGCTTATAAGCACTCATGTTGCATGAAACTTGGTTTAGAGTCCTAGAAACGCGTGTTCATAAGTTCGTGAAACCTTTATAAAGCTCATTGAGGAACTTATAATCACACATGTTGCATTAAACTTGGTTTATAGTCCTAAACATCGCATTGTAGATGTTTCATAAGTTCGTGAAACTTTTACAAAATTCATTGAGGAACCTATAAGCACTCATTTTGCAGGAATCTTGGTTTAGAGTTCTAGAAACTACGTTGTTAGATGTTACATAAGTTCGTCCAACTTTAACAGAGCTCATTGAGGAACTTATAAGCACTCATGTTGCATGAAACTTAGTTTAGATTCTTAGATACGCGTTGTTATGTGTTTCATAAGTTCTTCAAACTTGTACAAAGCTCATTGAGACACTTATAAACACTCATGTTGCATGAAACTTGGTTTAGAGACCTAGAAACGCGTTGTTAGATGTTTCATAAGTTCGTCAAACTTGTATAAAGCTTATTGACACTTAATAAGCACTCATGTTGCATGAAACTTGGATTATAATCCTAAAAATGCGTTGTTAGATGTTTCATAAGTTCGTGAAACTTGTACAAAGCTCATTGAGTAACTTATAAGCACTCATGTTGCATAAAACTTGGTTTAGAGTCCTAGAAATACGTTGTTAGATGTTTCATAAGTTTGTCAAACTTGTACAAAAGCTCATCGAGACACTTATAAGCACTCATGTTGCATGAAACTTGGTTTAAAGTCCTAGAAACAACGTTGTTAGATGTTTCATAAGTTCGTCTAACTTGAACAAAGCTCACTGAGATACTTATAAGCACTCATGTTGCATGAAACTTGGTTTAGAGTCCTAGAAACCACGTTGTTAGATGTTTCATAAAATCGTCAAACTTGTACAAGCCTCATTGAGACACTTATAAGCACTCATGTTGCATGAAACCTGTTTTAGAGTCCTAGAAATGTGTTGTTTGATGTTTCATAAGTTCGTCAAACTTGTACAAAGCTCATTGAGACACTTATAAGCACTCATGTTGCATGAAACTTGGTTTAGAGTCCTAGAAACGCGTGTTCAGAAGTTCGTGAAACTTGTATAAAGCTCATTGAGGAACTTATAATCACACATGTTGCATGAAACTTGGTTTAGAGTCCTAGAAACGCGTTGTTAGATGTTTCATAAGTTCGTCAAACTTTTACAGATCTCATTGCGAAACTTATAAGCACTAATGTTGCATGAAACTTGGTTTAGAGTCCTAGAAACGCGTTGTTTGATGTTTCATAAGTTCGTCAAACTTGTACAAAGCTCATTGAGACACTTATAAGCACTAATGTTGCATGAAACTTGGTTTAGAGTCCTAGAAACCACGATGTTAGACGTTTCATAAGTCCGTTAAATTTTTAAAAAGCTCATTGAGACATTTATAAGCACTCATGTTACATGAAACTTGGTTTCGAATCCTAGAAATGTGTTGTTAGATGTTTCATAAGTTCGTGAAACTTGTATAAAGCTCATTGAGACACTTATAATTACTCATGTTGCATGAAACTTGGTTTAGTCCTAGAAACCGCGTTGTTAGATGTTTCATAAGTTCGTGAAACTTTTACAAAACTCATTGAAGAACCTATAATCACTCATTTTGCAGGAATCTTGGATTAGAGTTCTAGAAACTATGTTGTTAGATGTTACATAGGTTCGTCCAACTTTAACAGAGCTCATTGAGGAACTTATAAGCACTCATGTTGCATGAAACTTGGTTTAGATTCTTAGATACGCGTTGTTATGTGTTTCATAAGTTCTTCAAACTTGTACAAAGCTCATTGAGACACTTATAAACACTCATGTTTCATGAAACTTGGTTTAGAGACCTAGAAACGCGTTGTTAGATGTTTCATAAGTTCGTCAAATTTGTATAAAGCTTATTGACACTTATAAGCACTCATGTTGCATGAAACTTGGATTATAATCCTAGAAATGCGTTGTTAGATGTTTCATAAGTTCGTGAAACTTGTACAAACCTCATTGAGTAACTTATAAACACTCATGTTGCATAAAACTTGGTTTAGAGTCCTAGAAACACGTTGTTAGATGTTTCATAAGTTTGTCAAACTTGTACAAAAGCTCATCGAGACACTTATAAGCACTCATGTTGCATTAAACTTGGTTTAAAGTCCTAGAAACAACGTTGTTAGATGTTTCATAAGTTCGTCTAACTTGAACAAAGCTCACTGAGATTCTTATAAGCACTCATGTTGCATGAAACTTGGTTTAGAGTCCTAGAAACCACGTTGTTAGATATTTCATAAAATTGTCAAACTTGTACAAAGCTCATTGAGACACTTATAAGCACTCATGTTGCATGAAACCTGGTAAGAGTCCTAGAAATATGTTGTTTGATGTTTCATAAGTTCGTCAAACTTGTAAAAAGCTCATTGAGATACTTATAAGAACTCATGTTGTATGAAACTTGGTTGAGAGTCTTTAGAAACGCGTTTTTAGATGTTTCATAAGTTCGTCAAATTTGTACAAAACTCATTGAGACACTTATAAGCACTCATGTTGCATGAAACTTGGTTTAGAGTCCTAGAAACGCGTGTTCATAAGTTCGTGAAACTTGTATAAAGCTCATTTAGGAACTTATAATCACACATGTTGCATGAAACTTGGTTTAGAGTCCTAGAAACGCGTTGTTAGATGTTTCATAAGTTCGTCAAACTTGTACGAGCTCATTGCGAAACTTATAAGCACTCATGTTGCATGAAACTTAGTTTAGAGTCCTAGAAACGCGTTGTTAGATGTTTCATAAGTTCGTCAAACTTGTACAAAGCTCATTGAGACACTTATAAGCACTAATGTTGCATGAAACTTGGTTTAGAGTCCTAGAAACCACGTTGTTAGACGTTTCATAAGATCGTCGAACTTGTAAAAATCTCATTGAGACATTTATAAGCACTCGTGTTACATGAAACTTTGTTTCGAATCCTAGAAATGTGTTGTTAGATGTTTCATAAGTTCGTGAAACTTGTACAAAAGCAAATCGAGACACTTATAAGCACTCATGTTGCATGAAACTTGGTTTAGAGTCCTAGAAACGTGTTGTTAGATGTTTCACAAGTTCGTGAAACTTGTATAGAGCTCATTGAGACACTTATAAGCACCCATGTTGCATGAAACTTGGTTTAGAGTCCTAGAAACGCGTTGTTTGATGTTTCATAAGTTCTTAAAACTAGTAAAAAGCTCATTGAGACACTTATAAGAACTCATGATTCATGAAACTTGGTTGAGAGACCTAGAAACGCGTTGTTAGATATTTCATAAGTTCGTCAAACTTGTACAAAGCTCATTGAGACACTTATAAGAACTCATGTTGCATGAAATTTGGTTTAGAGTCCTAGAAACGCGTGTCCATAAATTCGTGAAACTTGTATAAACCTCATTGAGGAACTTATAATCACACATGTTGCATTAAACTTGGTTTAGAGTCCTAGAAACGCGTTGTTAGATGTTTCATAAGTTAGTCAAACTTGTACAGAGCTCATTGCGAAACTTATAAGCACTCATGTTGCATGAAACTTGGTTTAGAGTCCTAGAAACGTGTTGTTAGATGTTTCATAAGTTCGTCAAACTTGTACAAAGCTCATTGAGACACTTATAAGCACTCATGTTGCATGAAACTTGGTTTAGGGTCCTAGAAACCATGTTGTTAGACGTTTCATAAGTTCGTCAAACTTGTATAAAGCTTATTGAGACACTTATAAGCACTCATGTTGCATGAAACTTGGTTTAGAGTCCTAGAAACGCGTTGTTAGATGTTTCATAAATTCGTCAAACTTGGACAAAGCTCATTGAGACACTTATAAGCACTCATGTTGCATGAAACCTGGTTTAGAGTCCTAGAAATGCATTGTTTGATGTTTCATTAGTTCGTCAAACTTGTAAAAAGCTCATTGAGACACTTATAAGAACTCATGTTGCATGAAACTTGGTTGAGAGTCCTAGAAACGCGTTGTTAGATGTTTCATAACTTCGTCAAACTTGTACAAAGCTCATTGAGACACTTATAAGCACTCATGTTGCATGAAACTTGGTTTAGAGTCCTAGAAACGCGTGTTCATAAGTTCGTGAAACCTTTATAAAGCTCATTGAGGAACTTATAATCACACATGTTGCATTAAACTTGGTTTAGAGTCCTAGAAACGCGTTGTTAGATGTTTCATAAGTTCGTCAAACTTGTACAGAGCTCATTTCGAAACTTATAAGCACTCATGTTGCATGAAACTTAGTTTAGAGTCCTAGAAACGCGTTGTTAGATGTTTCATAAGTTCGTCAAACTTGTACAAAGCTCATTGAGACACTTATAAGCACTGATGTTGCATGAAACTTGGTTTAGAGTCCTAGAAACCACGTTGTTAGACGTTTCATAAGATCGTCGAACTTGTAAAAATCTCATTGAGACATTTATAAGCACTCGTGTTACATGAAACTTTGTTTCGAATCCTAGAAATGTGTTGTTAGATGTTTCATAAGTTCGTGAAACTTGTACAAAGCTCATTGAGACACTTATCAGTACTCATGTTGCATGAAACTTGGTTTAGAATCCTAGAAATGCGTTGTTAGATTTTTCATAAGTTCGTGAAACTTGTACAAAGCTCATTGAGGAATTTATAAGCACTCATGTTGCATACACTTTGTTTAGAGTCCTAGAAACACGTTCTTAGATGTTTCATCAGTTTGTCAAACTTGTACAAAAGCAAATCGAGACACTTATAAGCACTCATGTTGCATGAAACTTGGTTTAGAGTCATAGAAACGTGTTGTTAGATGTTTCACAAGTTCGTGAAACTTGTATAGAGCTCATTGAGACACTTATAAGCACCTATGTTGCATGAAACTTGGTTTAGAGTCCTAGTAACGCGTTGTTTGATGTTTCATAAGTTCTTAAAACTAGTAAAAAGCTCATTGACACTTATAAGAACTCATGTTTCATGAAACTTGGTTGAGAGACCTAGAAACGCGTTGTTAGATATTTCATAAGTTCGTCAAACTTGTACAAAGCTCATTGAGACACTTATAAGAACTCATGTTGCATGAAATTTGGTTTAGAGTCCTAGAAACGCGTGTCCATAAATTCGTGAAACTTGTATAAACCTCATTGAGGAACTTATAATCACACATGTTGCATTAAACTTGGTTTAGAGTCCTAGAAACGCGTTGTTAGATGTTTCATAAGTTAGTCAAACTTGTACAGAGCTCATTGCGAAACTTATAAGCACTCATGTTGCATGAAACTTGGTTTAGAGTCCTAGAAACGTGTTGTTAGATGTTTCATAAGTTCGTCAAACTTGTACAAAGCTCATTGAGACACTTATAAGCACTCATGTTGCATGAAACTTGGTTTAGGGTCCTAGAAACCACGTTGTTAGACGTTTCATAAGTTCGTCAAACTTGTATAAAGCTTATTGAGACACTTATAAGCACTCATGTTGCATGAAACTTGGTTTAGAGTCCTAGAAACGCGTTGTTAGATGTTTCATAAGTTCGTCAAACTTGGACAAAGCTCATTGAGACACTTATAAGCACTCATGTTGCATGAAACCTGGTTTAGAGTCCTAGAAATGCATTGTTTGATGTTTCATTAGTTCTTCAAACTTGTAAAAAGCTCATTGAGACACTTATAAGAACTCATGTTGCATGAAACTTGGTTGAGAGTCCTAGAAACGCGTTGTTAGATGTTTCATAACTTCGTCAAACTTGTACAAAGCGCATTGAGACACTTATAAGCACTCATGTTGCATGAAACTTGGTTTAGAGTCCTAGAAACGCGTGTTCATAAGTTCGTGAAACCTTTATAAAGCTCATTGAGGAACTTATAATCACACATGTTGCATTAAACTTGGTTTGCAGTCCTGGAAACGCGTTGTTAGATGTTTCATAAGTTCGTCAAACTTGTACAGAGCTCATTGCGAAACTTATAAGCACTCATGTTGCATAAAACTTGGTTTAATGTCCTAGAAACAACGTTGTTAGATTTTTCATAAGTTCGTCTAACTTGAACAAAGCTCACTGAGATACTTATAAGCACTCATTTTTCATGAAACTTAGTTTAGAGTCCTAGAAACCTCGTTGTTAGACATTTCATAAGTTCGTCAAACTTGTACAAAGCTCATTGAGAAATTTATAAACACTCATGTTACATGAAACTTGGTTTCGAATCCTAGAAATGTGTTGTTAGATGTTTCATAAGTTCGTGAAACTTGTACAAAGCTCACTGAGACACTTATAAGTACTCATGTTTCATGAAACTTGGTTTAGTCCTAGAAACCGCGTTGTTAGATGTTTCATAAGTTTGTGAAACTTTTACAAAGCTCATTGAGGAACCTATAAGCACTCATTTCGCATGAATATTGGTTTAGCGTCCTAGAAACCACCTTGTTAGATGTTACATAAGTTCGTCCAACTTTAACAGAGCTCATTGAGGAACTAACAGAGCTCATTTGGTTTAGATTCTTAGATACGCGTTGTTATGTGTTTCATAAGTTCTTCAAACTTGTACAAAGCTCATTGAGACACTTATAAGCACTCATGTTGCATGAAACTTAGTTTAGAGACCTAGAAACACGTTGTTAAATGTTTCATAAGTTCGTCAAACTTGTGTAAAGCTTATTGAGACACTTATAAGCACTCATGTTGCATGAAACTTGGTTTAGAATCCTAGAAATGCGTTGTTAGATGTTTCATCAGTTCGTGAAACTTGTACAAAGCTCATTGAGGAACTTATAAGCACTCATGTTGCATGAAACTTGGTTTAGAGTCCTAGAAACACGTTGTTAGATGTTTCATAAGTTCGTCAAACTTGTACAAAGCTCATCGAGACACTTATAAGCACTCATGTTGCATGAAACTTGGTTAGGAGTCCTAGAAACAACGTTGTTAGATGTTTCGTAAGTTCGTCAAACTTGAACAAATTTCATTGAGATACTTATAAGCACTCATGTTGCATGAAACTTGGTTTAGAATCCTAGAAATGCGTTGTTAAATGTTTCATAAGTTCGTGAAACTTGTACAAAGCTCATTGAGGAATTTATAAGCACTCATGTTGCATAAACTTTGTTTAGAGTTCTAGAAACACGTTCTTAGATGTTTCATCATTCGTCAAACTTGTACAAAAGCAAATCGAGACACTTATAAGCACTCATGTTGCATGAAACTTGGTTTAGAGTCCTAGAAACGTGTTGTTAGATGTTTCACATGTTCGTGAAACTTGTATAGAGCTCATTGAGACACTTATAAGCACCCATGTTGCATGAAACTTGGTTTAGAGTCCTAGAAACGTGTTGTTTGATGTTTCATAAGTTCCTTAAACTAGTAAAAAGCTCATTGAGACACTTATAAGAACTCATGTTTCATGAAACTTGGTTGAGAGACCTAGAAACGCGTTGTTAGATATTTTATAAGTTCGTCAAACTTGTACAAAGCTCATTGAGACACTTATAAGAACTCATGTTGCATGAAATTTGGTTTAGAGTCCTAGAAACGCGTGTCCATAAATTCGTGAAACTTTTATAAACCTCATTGAGGAACTTATAATCACACATGTTGCATTAAACTTGGTTTAGAGTCCTAGAAACGCGTTGTTAGATGTTTCATAAGTTAGTCAAACTTGTACAGAGCTCATTGCGAAACTTATAAGCACTCATGTTGCATGAAACTTGGTTTAGAGTCCTAGAAACGTGTTGTTAGATGTTTCATAAGTTCGTCAAACTTGTACAAAGCTCATTGAGACACTTATAAGCACTCATGTTGCATGAAACTTGGTTTAGGGTCCTAGAAAACACGTTGTTAGACGTTTCATAAATTCGTCAAACTTGTATAAAGCTTATTGAGACACTTATAAGCACTCATGTTGCATGAAACTTGGTTTAGAGTCCTAGAAACGCGTTGTTAGATGTTTCATAAGTTCGTCAAAGTTAGACAGAGCTCATTGAGACACTTATAAGCACTCATGTTGCATGAAACCTGGTTTAGAGTCCTAGAAATGCATTGTTTGATGTTTCATTAGTTCGTCAAACTTGTAAAAAGCTCATTGAGACACTTATAAGAACTCATGTTGCATGAAACTTGGTTGAGAGTCCAAGAAACGCGTTGTTAGATGTTTCATAACTTCGTCAAACTTGTACAAACCTCATTGAGACACTTATAAGCACTCATGTTGCTTGAAACTTGGTTTAGAGTCCTAGAAACGCGTGTTCATAAGTTCGTGAAACCTTTATAAAGCTCATTGAGGAACTTATAATCACACATGTTGCATTAAACTTGGTTTAGAGTCCTAGAAACGCGTTGTTAGATGTTTCATAAGTTCGTAAAACTTGTACAGAGCTCATTGCGAAACTTATAAGCACTCATGTTGCATAAAACTTGGTTTAAAGTCCTAGAAACAACGTTGTTAGATGTTTCATAAGTTCGTCTAACTTGAACAAAGCTCACTGAGATACTTATAAGCACTCATGTTTCATGAAACTTGGTTCGAGTCCTAGAAACCACGTTGTTAGACATTTCATAAGTTCGTCAAACTTGTACAAAGCTCATTGAGAAATTTATAAGCACTCATGTTACATGAAACTTGGTTTCGAATCCTAGAAATGTGTTGTTAGATGTTTCATAAGTTCGTGAAACTTGTACAAAGCTCATTGAGACACTTATAAGTACTCATGTTTCATGAAACTTGGTTTAGTCCTAGAAACCGCGTTGTTAGATGTTTCATAAGTTTGTGAAACTTTTACAAAGCTCATTGAGGAACCTATAAGCACTCATTTCGCATGAATATTGGTTTAGCGTCCTAGAAACCACGTTGTTAGATGTTACATAAGTTCGTCCAACTTTACAGAGCTCATTGAGGAACTAACAGAGCTCATTTGGTTTAGATTCTTAGATACGCGTTGTTATGTGTTTCATAAGTTCTTCAAACTTGTACAAAGCTCATTGAGACACTTATAAGCACTCATGTTGCACGAAACTTGGTTTAGAGACCTAGAAACACGTTGTTAGATGTTTCATAAGTTCGTCAAACTTGTGTAAAGCTTATTGAGACACTTATAAGCACTCATGTTGCATGAAACTTGGTTTAGAATCCTAGAAATGCGTTGTTAGATGTTTCATCAGTTCGTGAAACTTGTACAAAGCTCATTGAGGAACTTATAAGCACTCATGTTGCATAAAACATGGTTTAGAGTCCTAGAAACACGTTGTTAGATGTTTCATAAGTTCTTCAAACTTGTACAAAGCTCATCGAGACACTTATAAGCACTCATGTTGCATGAAACTGTGTTTAGAGTCCTAGAAACAACGTTGTTAGATGTTTCGTAAGTTCGTCAAACTTGAACAAATTTCACTGAGATACTTATAAGCACTCATGTCGCATGAAACTTGGTTTAGAGTCCTAGAAACGCGTTGTTAGATGTTTCATAAGTTCGTCAAATTTGTACAGAGCTTATTGAGACACTTATAACCACTCATTTTTCATGAAACATGGTTTAGAGTCCTAGAAACGCGTTGTTAGATGTTTCATAAGTTCGTGAAACTAGTATAAAGCTTATAAAGGAACTTATAAGCACACATGTTGCTTGAAACTTGGTTTAGAGTCCTAGAAACGCGTTGTTTGATGTTTTACTAATTCGTAAAACTTGTAAAAAGCTGATTGAGACATTTATAAGAACTCATGTTGCATGAAACTTGGTTGAGAGTCCTAGAAACGCGTTGTTAGATGTTT
Organism: Cochlearia excelsa; assembly: GCA_963556525.1. NCBI lineage: Eukaryota > Viridiplantae > Streptophyta > Magnoliopsida > Brassicales > Brassicaceae > Cochlearia > Cochlearia excelsa. Next base: position 55,166 of record CAUVZT010000076.1, read on the forward strand.
CATAAGTTTGTAAAACTTGTACAAATCTCATGGAGACACTTATAAGCACTCATGTTGCATGAAACTTTGTTTAGAGTCCTAGAAACAAGTGTTCATAAGTTCGCGAAACTTGTATAAAACTCATTGAGGAACTTATAATCACACATGTTGCATGAAACTTGGTTTAGAGTCCTAGAAACGCGTTGTAAGATGTTTCATAAGTTCGTTAAACTTGTACAGAGCTCATTGAGAAACTTATAAGCATTCATGTTGCATGAAATTTGGTTTCGAATCCTAGAAATGTGTTGTTAGATGTTTCACAAGTTCGTGAAACTTGTACAAAGCTCATTGAGACACTTATAAGTACTCATGTTGCATGAAACTTGGTTTAGTCCTAGAAACCGCGTTGTTAGATGTTTCATAAGTTCGTGAAACATGTACAAAGCTCATAGAGGAACCTATAAGCACTCATTTTGCATGAATCTTGGTTTAGAGTCCTAGAAACCACGTTGTTAGATGTTACATAAGTTCGTCCAACTTTAACAGAGTTAATTGAGGAACTTATGAGCACTCATGTTGCATGAAACTTGGTTTAGATTCATATATACGCGTTGTTATGTGTTTCATAAAATCTTCAAACTTGTACAAAGCTCATTGAGACACTTATAAGCACTCATGTTGCATAAAACCTGGTTAAGAGACCTAGAAACGCGTTGTTAGATGTTTCATAAGTTCGTCAAACTTGTATAAAGCTCATTGAGACACTTATAAGCACTCATGTTGCATGAAACTTGGTTTACAGTCCTTGACAAACGTTTTAGATGTTTCATAAGTTCGTCAAACTTGTACAAAGTTTATTGAGAAACTTATAAGCATTCATGTTGCATGAAACCTTGTTTAGAGTAATAGAAATGCGTTGTTAGTAGTTTCATAAGTTCGTGAAACTTGTACAAAGTTCATTGAAGAACTTATAAGCACTCATGTTGCATGAAACTTGGTTTAGAGTCCTAGAAACACGTTTTTAGATGTTTCACAAGTTCGTCAACCTTGGACAAAGCTCATCGAGACCGTTTTAAACACTCATGTTGCACGAAACTTGGTTTAGAGTCCTAGAAACAACGTTGTTAGATGTTTCATAAGTTCGTCAAACTTGAACAAAGCTTACTGAGATACTTATAAGCACTCATGTTGCATGAAACTTGTTTTAGAGTCCTAGAAACGCGTTATTAGATGTTTCATAATTTCGTGAAACTTGTACAAAGCTCATTGAGACACTTATAAGCACTCATGTTGCATGAAACTTGGATTAGAGTCCTAGAAACGGGTTGTTAAATGTTTCATAAGTTTGTGAAACTTGTACAAAGCTCATTGAGACACTTATAAGCACTCATGTTGCATGAAACTTAGTTTAGAGACCTAGAAACACGTTGTTAAATGTTTCATAAGTTCGTCAAACTTGTGTAAAGCTTATTGAGACACTTATAAGCACTCATGTTGCATGAAACTTGGTTTAGAATCCTAGAAATGCGTTGTTAGATGTTTCATCAGTTCGTGAAACTTGTACAAAGCTCATTGAGGAACTTATAAGCACTCATGTTGCATGAAACTTGGTTTAGAGTCCTAGAAACACGTTGTTAGATGTTTCATAAGTTCGTCAAACTTGTACAAAGCTCATCGAGACACTTATAAGCACTCATGTTGCATGAAACTTGGTTAGGAGTCCTAGAAACAACGTTGTTAGATGTTTCGTAAGTTCGTCAAACTTGAACAAATTTCATTGAGATACTTATAAGCACTCATGTTGCATGAAACTTGGTTTAGAATCCTAGAAATGCGTTGTTAAATGTTTCATAAGTTCGTGAAACTTGTACAAAGCTCATTGAGGAATTTATAAGCACTCATGTTGCATAAACTTTGTTTAGAGTTCTAGAAACACGTTCTTAGATGTTTCATCAGTTCGTCAAACTTGTACAAAAGCAAATCGAGACACTTATAAGCACTCATGTTGCATGAAACTTGGTTTAGAGTCCTAGAAACGTGTTGTTAGATGTTTCACATGTTCGTGAAACTTGTATAGAGCTCATTGAGACACTTATAAGCACCCATGTTGCATGAAACTTGGTTTAGAGTCCTAGAAACGTGTTGTTTGATGTTTCATAAGTTCTTTAAACTAGTAAAAAGCTCATTGAGACACTTATAAGAACTCATGTTTCATGAAACTTGGTTGAGAGACCTAGAAACGCGTTGTTAGATATTTTATAAGTTCGTCAAACTTGTACAAAGCTCATTGAGACACTTATAAGAACTCATGTTGCATGAAATTTGGTTTAGAGTCCTAGAAACGCGTGTCCATAAATTCGTGAAACTTTTATAAACCTCATTGAGGAACTTATAATCACACATGTTGCATTAAACTTGGTTTAGAGTCCTAGAAATGCGTTGTTAGATGTTTCATAAGTTAGTCAAACTTGTACAAAGCTCATTGCGAAACTTATAAGCACTCATGTTGCATGAAACTTGGTTTAGAGTCCTAGAAACGTGTTGTTAGATGTTTCATAAGTTCGTCAAACTTGTACAAAGCTCATTGAGACACTTATAAGCACTCATGTTGCATGAAACTTGGTTTAGGGTCCTAGAAAACACGTTGTTAGACGTTTCATAAATTCGTCAAACTTGTATAAAGCTTATTGAGACACTTATAAGCACTCATGTTGCATGAAACTTGGTTTAGAGTCCTAGAAACGCGTTGTTAGATGTTTCATAAGTTCGTCAAAGTTAGACAGAGCTCATTGAGACACTTATAAGCACTCATGTTGCATGAAACCTGGTTTAGAGTCCTAGAAATGCATTGTTTGATGTTTCATTAGTTCGTCAAACTTGTAAAAAGCTCATTGAGACACTTATAAGAACTCATGTTGCATGAAACTTGGTTGAGAGTCCAAGAAACGCGTTGTTAGATGTTTCATAACTTCGTCAAACTTGTACAAACCTCATTGAGACACTTATAAGCACTCATGTTGCTTGAAACTTGGTTTAGAGTCCTAGAAACGCGTGTTCATAAGTTCGTGAAACCTTTATAAAGCTCATTGAGGAACTTATAATCACACATGTTGCATTAAACTTGGTTTAGAGTCCTAGAAACGCGTTGTTAGATGTTTCATAAGTTCGTAAAACTTGTACAGAGCTCATTGCGAAACTTATAAGCACTCATGTTGCATATAACTTGGTTTAAAGTCCTAGAAACAACGTTGTTAGATGTTTCATAAGTTCGTCTAACTTGAACAAAGCTCACTGAGATACTTATAAGCACTCATGTTTCATGAAACTTGGTTCAGAGTCCTAGAAACCACGTTGTTAGACATTTCATAAGTTCGTCAAACTTGTACAAAGCTCATTGAGAAATTTATAAGCACTCATGTTACATGAAACTTGGTTTCGAATCCTAGAAATGTGTTGTTAGATGTTTCATAAGTTCGTGAAACTTGTACAAAGCTCATTGAGACACTTATAAGTACTCATGTTTCATGAAACTTGGTTTAGTCCTAGAAACCGCGTTGTTAGATGTTTCATAAGTTTGTGAAACTTTTACAAAGCTCATTGAGGAACCTATAAGCACTCATTTCGCATGAATATTGGTTTAGCGTCCTAGAAACCACGTTGTTAGATGTTACATAAGTTCGTCCAACTTTAACAGAGCTCATTGAGGAACTAATAGAGCTCATTTGGTTTAGATTCTTAGATACGCGTTGTTATGTGTTTCATAAGTTCTTCAAACTTGTACAAAGCTCATTGAGACACTTATAAGCACTCATGTTGCACGAAACTTGGTTTAGAGACCTAGAAACACGTTGTTAGATGTTTCATAAGTTCGTCAAACTTGTGTAAAGCTTATTGAGACACTTATAAGCACTCATGTTGCATGAAACTTGGTTTAGAATCCTAGAAATGCGTTGTTAGATGTTTCATCAGTTCGTGAAACTTGTACAAAGCTCATTGAGGAACTTATAAGCACTCATGTTGCATAAAACATGGTTTAGAGTCCTAGAAACACGTTGTTAGATGTTTCATAAGTTCTTCAAACTTGTACAAAGCTCATCGAGACACTTATAAGCACTCATGTTGCATGAAACTGTGTTTAGAGTCCTAGAAACAACGTTGTTAGATGTTTCGTAAGTTCGTCAAACTTGAACAAATTTCACTGAGATACTTATAAGCACTCATGTCGCATGAAACTTGGTTTAGAGTCCTAGAAACGCGTTGTTAGATGTTTCATAAGTTCGTCAAATTTGTACAGAGCTTATTGAGACACTTATAACCACTCATTTTTCATGAAACTTGGTTTAGAGTCCTAGAAACGCGTTGTTAGATGTTTCATAAGTTCGTGAAACTAGTATAAAGCTTATAAAGGAACTTATAAGCACACATGTTGCTTGAAACTTGGTTTAGAGTCCTAGAAACGCGTTGTTTGATGTTTTACTAATTCGTAAAACTTGTAAAAAGCTGATTGAGACATTTATAAGAACTCATGTTGCATGAAACTTGGTTGAGAGTCCTAGAAACGCGTTGTTAGATGTTTCATAAGTTTGTAAAACTTGTACAAATCTCATGGAGACACTTATAAGCACTCATGTTGCATGAAACTTTGTTTAGAGTCCTAGAAACGAGTGTTCATAAGTTCGCGAAACTTGTATAAAACTCATTGAGGAACTTATAATCACACATGTTGCATGAAACTTGGTTTAGAGTCCTAGAAACGCGTTGTAAGATGTTTCATAAGTTCGTTAAACTTGTACAGAGCTCATTGAGAAACTTATAAGCATTCATGTTGCATGAAATTTGGTTTCGAATCCTAGAAATGTGTTGTTAGATGTTTCACAAGTTCGTGAAACTTGTACAAAGCTCATTGAGACACTTATAAGTACTCATGTTGCATGAAACTTGGTTTAGTCCTAGAAACCGCGTTGTTAGATGTTTCATAAGTTCGTGAAACATGTACAAAGCTCATAGAGGAACCTATAAGCACTCATTTTGCATGAATCTTGGTTTAGAGTCCTAGAAACCACGTTGTTAGATGTTACATAAGTTCGTCCAACTTTAACGAGTTAATTGAAGAACTTATGAGCACTCATGTTGCATGAAACTTGGTTTAGATTCATATATACGCGTTGTTATGTGTTTCATAAAATCTTCAAACTTGTACAAAGCTCATTGAGACACTTATAAGCACTCATGTTGCATAAAACCTGGTTAAGAGACCTAGAAACGCGTTGTTAGATGTTTCATAAGTTCGTCAAACTTGTATAAAGCTCATTGAGACACTTATAAGCACTCATGTTGCATGAAACTTGGTTTACAGTCCTTGACAAACGTTTTAGATGTTTCATAAGTTCGTCAAACTTGTACAAAGTTTATTGAGAAACTTATAAGCATTCATGTTGCATGAAAACTTGTTTAGAGTAATAGAAATGCGTTGTTAGTAGTTTCATAAGTTCGTGAAACTTGTACAAAGTTCATTGAAGAACTTATAAGCACTCATGTTGCATGAAACTTGGTTTAGAGTCCTAGAAACACGTTTTTAGATGTTTCACAAGTTCGTCAACCTTGGACAAAGCTCATCGAGACCGTTTTAAACACTCATGTTGCACGAAACTTGGTTTAGAGTCCTAGAAACAACGTTGTTAGATGTTTCATAAGTTCGTCAAACTTGAACAAAGCTTACTGAGATACTTATAAGCACTCATGTTGCATGAAACTTGTTTTAGAGTCCTAGAAACGCGTTATTAGATGTTTCATAATTTCGTGAAACTTGTACAAAGCTCATTGAGACACTTATAAGCACTCATGTTGCATGAAACTTGGATTAGAGTCCTAGAAACGGGTTGTTAAATGTTTCATAAGTTTGTGAAACTTGTACAAAGCTCATTGAGATACTTATAAGCACTCATGTTGCATGAAACTTGGTTTAGAGTACTAGAAATGCGTTATTAGATGTTTCATAAGTTTGTTAAACTTGTACAAACTTCTTTGAGACACTTATAAGAACTCATGTTGCATGAAACTTGGTTTAGAGTCCTAGAAACGCGTTGTTAGATGTTTCGTAAGTTCGTCAAATTTGTACAGAGCTTATTGAGACACTTATAAGCACTCATGTTGCATGAAACTTGGTTTAGAGTACTAGAAACGCGTTGTTAGATGTTTCATAATTTGTGAAACTTGTATAAAGCTCATTGAGGAACTTATAAGCACACATGTTGCTTGAAACTAGGTTTAGAGTCTTAGAAACGCGTTGTATGATGTTTCATAAGTTCGTCAAACATGTAAAAAGCTCATTGAGACACTTATAATCAAACATGTTGCATGAAACTTGGTTTAGGGTCCTCGAAACGCGTTGTTAGATGTTTCATAAGTTCGTCAAACTTGTACAAAGCTCATCGAGACACTTATAAGCACTCATGTTGTATGAAACTTGGTTTAGAGTCCTAGAAACAACGTTGTTAGATGTTTCATATGTTCGTCAAACTTGCACAAAGCTCACTTAGATACTTATAAGAACTCATGTTGCATGAAACTTGGTTTAGAGTCCTAGAAACGCGTTATTAGATGTTTCATAAGTTCGTTAAACTTGTACAAAGCTCATTGAGACACTTGTAAGAACTCGTGTTGCATGAAACTTTGTTTAGAGTCCTAGAAACGCGATGTTAGATGTTTCATAAGTTCGTCAAAATTATACAAAGCTCATTGAGGAACTTATAATCACTCATGTTGCTTGAAACTTGGTGTAGAGTCCTAGAAACGCGTTGTTTGATGTTTCATAAGTTCGTCAAACATGTAAAAAGCTCATTGAGACACTTATAAGAACTCATGTTGCATGAAACTTGGTTGAGAGTCCTAGAAACGCGTTGGTAGATGTTTCATAAGTTCGTCAAACTTGTACAAAGCTCATTGAGACACTTATGAGCACTCATGTTGCATAAAACTAGGTTTAAAGTCCTAGAAACGCGTGTTCATAAGTTCGTGAAACTTGTATAAAGCTCATTGAGGAACTTATAATCACACATGTTACATGAAACTTGGTTTAGGGTACATGAAACTTGGTTTAGGGTACATGAAACTTGGTTTAGGGTACTTGAAACGCGTTGTTAGATGTTTCATAAGTTCGTCAAACTTGTACAAAGCTCACCGAGACACTTATAAGCACTCATGTTGCATGAAACTTGGTTTAGAGTCCTAGAAACAACGTTGTTAGATGTTTCATATGTTCGTCAAATTTGAACAAAGCTCACCTAGATACTTATAAGAACTCATGTTGCATGAAACTTGGTTTAGAGTTCTAGAAACGCGTTTTTAGATGTTTCATAAGTTTGTGAAACTTGTACAAAGCTCATTGACACACTTGTAAGCACTCAGGTGGCATGAAACTTGGATTAGAGTCCTAGAAACGCGTTGTTAGATGTTTCTTAAGTTCGTGAAACTTGTACAAAGCTCATTGAGGAACTTATAAGCACTCATGTTGCATGAAACTTTGTTTAGAGTCCTAGAAACGCGTTGTTAGATGTTTCATAAGTTCGTCAAAATTATACAAAGATCATTGAGAAACTTATAAGCACTCATGTTGCTTGAAACTTGGTTTAGAGTCCTAGAAACACGTTGTTAGATGTTTCATAAGTTCGTGAAACTTGTAAAAAGATCATTGAGACACTTATACGCACTTATGTTGCATGAAACTTGGTTTAGAGTCCTAGAAACCGCGTTGCTAGATGTTTAATAAGTTCGTGAAACTTGTAGAAAGCTCAATGAGACGCTTATAAGCACTCATGTTGCATGAAACTTGGTGTAGAGTCCTAGAAACGCGTTGTTAGATGTTTCATAAATTCTTCAAACTTGTACAAAGCTCATCGAGACACTTATAAGCACTCATGTTGCATGAAACTTGGTTTAGAGTCCTAGAAACAACGTTGTTAGACGTTTCATAAGTTCGTCAAACTTGAACAAAGCTCACCGAGATACTTATAAGCACTCATGTTGCATGAAACTTGGTTTAGAGTCCTAGAAACGCGTTATTAGATGTTTCATAAGTTCGCGAAACTTGTACAAACTTCATTGAGACACTTATAAGAACTCATGTTGCATGAAACTTGGTTTAGAGTTCTAGAAACGCGTTGTTAGATGTTTCATAAGTTTGTCAAACTTGTACAGAGCTCATTGAGACACTTCTAAGCACTCATGTTGCATAAAACTTGGGTTAGAGTCCTAGAAACGCGTTGTTTGATGTTTAATAAGTTCGTCAAACATGTAAAGAGCTCATTGAGACACTTATAAGAACTCATGTTGCATGAAACTTGGATGAGAGTCCTAGAAACGCGTTGGTAGATGTTTCATAAGTTCGTCAAACTTGTACAAAGATCATTGAGACACTTATAAGCACTCATGTTGCATGAAACTAGGTTTAGAGTCCTTGAAACGCGTGTTTATAAGTTCGTGAAACTTGTATAAAGCTCATTAAGGAACTTATAATCACACATGTTACATGAAACTTGGTTTAGGGTCCTTGAAATGCGTTGTTAGATGTTTCATAAGTTTTTGAAACTTGTAAAAAACTCATTGAGACACTTATACGCACTCATGTTGCATGAAACTTGGTTTAGAGTCCTAGAAACCGCGTTGCTAGATGTTTAATAAGTTCGTGAAACTTGTACAAAGCTCAATGAGACGCTTATAAGCACTCGGGTTGCAAGAAACTTGGTGTAGAGTCCTAGAAACGTGTTGTTAGATGTTTCATAAGTTCGCCAAACTTGTACAAAGATCATTGAGGAACTTATAAGCACTCATATTGCACGAAACTTGGTTTAGAGTCCTAGAAACACGTTGTTAGATGTTTCATAAATTCGTCAAACTTGTACAAAGCTCATCGAGACACTTATAAGCACTCATATTGCATGAAACTTGGTTTAGAGTCCTAGAAACAACGTTGTTAGATGTTTCATAAGTTCGTCAAACTTGAACAAAGCTCACTGAGATACTTATAAGCACTCATGTTGCATGAAACTTGGTTTAGAGTCCTAGAAATGCGTTATTAGATGTTTCATAAGTTCGTGAAACTTGTACAAACTTCATTGAGACACTTATAAGAACTCATGTTGCATGAAACTTGGTTTAGAATTCTAGAAACGCGTTGTTAGATGTTTCATAAGTTTGTCAAACTTGTACAGAGCTCATTGAGACACTTATAAGAACTCATGTTGCATGAAACTTGGGTTAGAGTCCTAGAAACGCGTTGTTTGATGTTTCATAAGTTCGTTAAACATCTAAAGAGCTCATTGAGACACTTATAAGAACTCATGTTGCATGAAACTTGGTTGAGATTCCTAGAAATGCATTGGTAGATGTTTCATAAGTTTGTCAAACTTGTACAAAGATCATTGAGACACTTATAAGCACTCATGTTGCATGAAACTAGGTTTAGAGTCCTAGAAACGCGTGTTCATAAGTTCGTGAAACTTGTACAAAGCTCATTGAGGAATTTATAAGCACTCATGTTGCATGAAACTTTGTTTACGAGTCCTAGAAACGCGTTGTTAGATGTTTCATAAGTTCGTCAAAATTATACAAAGCTTATTGAGGAACTTATAAGCTCTCATGTTGCATGAAACTTGGTTTAGAGTACTAGAAACGCGTTGTTAGATGTTTCATAATTTGTGAAACTTGTATAAAGCTCATTGAGGAACTTATAAGCACACATGTTGCTTGAAACTAGGTTTAGAGTCTTAGAAACGCGTTGTATGATGTTTCATAAGTTCGTCAAACATGTAAAAAGCTCATTGAGACACTTATAATCAAACATGTTGCATGAAACTTGGTTTAGGGTCCTCGAAACGCGTTGTTAGATGTTTCATAAGTTCGTCAAACTTGTACAAAGCTCATCGAGACACATATAAGCACTCATGTTGTATGAAACTTGGTTTAGAGTCCTAGAAACAACGTTGTTAGATGTTTCATATGTTCGTCAAACTTGAACAAAGCTCACTTAGATACTTATAAGAACTCATGTTGCATGAAACTTGGTTTAGAGTCCTAGAAACGCGTTATTAGATGTTTCATAAGTTCGTTAAACTTGTACAAAGCTCATTGAGACACTTGTAAGAACTCATGTTGCATGAAACTTTGTTTAGAGTCCTAGAAACGCGATGTTAGATGTTTCATAAGTTCGTCAAACTTGTATAAAGTTCATTGAGACACTTATAAGAACTCATGTTGCATGAAACTTGGTTGAGGGTCCTAGAAACGCGTTGTTAGATGTTTCATAAGTTCGTCAAACTTGTATAGAGCTCATTGCGAAACTTATAAGCACTCATGTTGCATGAAACTTGGTTTAGAGTCCTAGAAACGCGTTCTTAGATGTTTCATAAGTTCGTCAAACTTGTACAAAGCTCATTGAGACACTTATAAGCACTAATGTTGCATGAAACTTGGTTTAGAGTCCTAGAAACCACGTTGTTAGACGTTTCATAAGTTCGTCAAATTTTTAAAAAGCTCATTGAGACATTTATAAGCAATAATGTTACATGAAACGTGGTTTCGAATCCTAGAAATGTGTTGTTAGATGTTTCATAAGTTCGTGAAACTTGTACAAAGCTAGTTGAGACACTTATAAGTACTCATGTTGCATGAAACTTGGTTTAGTCCTAGAAACCGCGTTGTTAGATGTTTCATAAGTTCGTGAAACTTTTACAAAGCTCATTTTGCAGGATTCTTGGTTTAGAGTCCTAGAAACTACGTTGTTAGATGTTACATAAGTTTCTCCAACTTTAACAGAGCTCATTGAAGAACTTATAAGCACTCATGTTGCAATAAACTTGGTTTAGATTCTTAGATACGCGTTGTTATGTGTTTCATAAGTTCTTCAAACTTGTACAAAGCTCATTGAGACACTTATAAGCACTCATGTTGCATGAAACTTGGTTTAGAGACCTAGAAACGCGTTGTTAGATGTTTCATAAGTTCGTCAAACTTGTATAAAGCTTATTGAGACACTTATAAGCACTCATGTTGCATGAAACTTGTATTATAATCCTAGAAATGCGTTGTTAGATGTTTCATAAGTTCATGAAACTTGTACAAAGCTGATTGAGTAACTTATAAGCACTCATGTTGCATAAAACTTGGTTTAGAGTCCTAGAAACACGTTGTTAGATGTTTCATAAGTTTGTCAAACATGTACAAAAGCTCATAGAGACACTTATAAGCACTCATGTTGCAGGAAACTTAGTTTAAAATCCTAGAAACAACGTTGTTAGATGTTTCATAAGTTCGTCTAACTTGAACAAAGCTCACTGAGATACTTATAAGCACTCATGTTGCATGAAACTTGGTTTAGAGTCCTAGAAACCACGTTGTTAGATGTTTCATAAAATTGTCAAACTTGTACAAAGCTCATTGAGACACTTATAAGCACTCATGTTGCATGAAACCTAGTTTAAAGTCCTAGAAATGCGTTGTTTGATGTTTCATAAGTTCGTCAAACTTGTAGAAAGCTCATTGAGACACTTATAAGAACTCATGTTGCATGAAACTTGGTTGAGAGTCTTAGAAACGCGTTGTTAGATGTTTCATAAGTTCGCCAAACTTGTACAAAGCTCATTGAGACACTTATAAGCACTCATGTTGCATGAAACTTGGTTTAGAGTCCTAGAAACGCGTGTTCATAAGTTCGTGAAACTTGTATAAAGCTCATTGAGGAATTTATAATCACACATGTTGCATGAAATTTGGTTTAGAGTCCTACAAACGCGTTGTTAGATGTTTCATAAGTTCGTCAAACTTGTAAAGAGCTCATTGCGAAACTTATAAGCACTCATGTTGCATGAAACTTGGTTTAGAGTCCTAGAAAAGCGTTGTTAGATGTTTCATAAGTTCGTCAAACTTGTACAAAGCTCATTGAGACACTTATAAGCACTAATGTTGCATGAAACTTGGTTTAGAGTCCTAGAAACCACGTTGTTAGACGTTTCATAAGTTCGTCAAACTTGTAAAAAGCTCATTGAGACATTTATAAGCACTCATGTTACATGAAACATGGTTTCGAATCCTAGAAATGTGTTGTTAGATGTTTCATAAGTTCGTGAAACTTGTACAAAGCTCATTGAGACACTTATCAGTACTCATGTTGCATGAAACTTGGTTTAGTCCTAGAAACCGCGTTGTTAGATGTTTCATAAGTCCGTGAAACTTTTACAAAGCTTATTAGGGAACGTATAAGCACTCATTTTGCATGAATCTTGGTTTAGAGTCCTTGAAACTACGTTGTTAGATGTTACATAAGTTCGTCCAACTTTAACAGAGCTCATTGAGGAACTTATAAGCACTCATGTTGCATGAAACTTTGTTTAGATTCTTAGATACCCATTGTTATGTGTTTCATAAGTTCTTCAAACTTGTAAAAAGCTCATAGAGACACTTATAAGCACTCATGTTGCATGAAACTTGGTTTAGAATCCTAGAAATGTGTTGTTAGATGTTTCATAAGTTCGTCAAACTTGTACAAAAGCTCATTGAGGAACTTATAAGCACTCATGTTGCATAAAACTTGGTTTAGAGTCCTAGAAACACGTTCTTAGATGTTTCATCAGTTCGTCAAACTTGTACAAAAGCTCATCAAGACACTTATCAGTACTCATGTTGCACGAAACTTGGTTTAGTCCTAGAAACCGCGTTGTTAGATGTTTCATAAGTTCGTGAAACTTTTACAAAGCTTATTAGGGAACCTATAAGCACTCATTTTGCATGAATCTTGGTTTAGAGTCCTTGAAACTACGTTGTTAGATGTTACATAAGTTCGTCCAACTTTAACAGAGCTCATTGAGGAACTTATAAGCACTCATGTTGCATGAAACTTTGTTTAGATTCTTAGATACCCATTGTTATGTGTTTCATAAGTTCTTCAAACTTGTAAAAAGCTCATTGAGACACTTATAAGCACTCATGTTGCATGAAACTTGGTTTAGAATCCTAGAAATGCGTTGTTAGATGTTTCATAAGTTTGTTAAACTTGTACAAAAGCTCATTGAGGAACTTATAAGCACTCATGTTGCATAAAACTTGGTTTAGAGTCCTAGAAACACGTTCTTAGATGTTTCATCAGTTCGTCAAACTTGTACAAAAGCTCATCAAGACACTTATAAAGCACTCATGTTGCATGAAACTTGGTTTAGAGTCCTAGCTAGAAACGCGTTGTTAGATGTTTCACAAGTTCGTGAAACTTGTATAGAGCTCATGGAGACACTTATAAGCTCCCATGTTTCATGAAACTTGGTTTCGAATCCTAGAAATGTGTTGTTAGATGTTTCATAAGTTTGTGAAACTTGTACAAAGCTCATTCAGACACTTATCAGTACTCATGTTGCATGAAACTTGGTTGAGAGACCTAGAAACGCGTTGTTAGATATTTCATAAGTTCGTCAAACTTGTACAAAGCTCATTGAGACACTTATAAGCACTCATGTTGCATGAAACTTAGTTTAGGGTCACAGAAACTACGTTGTTAGACGTTTCATAAGTTCGTCAAACTTGTATAAAGCTTATTGAGACACTTATAAGCACTCATGTTGAATGAAACTTGGTTTAGAGTCCTAGAAACGCGTTGTTAGATGTTTCATAAGTTCGTCAAACTTTTGCAACTCTCATTGAGACACTTATAAGCACTCAATTTGCATGAAACCTGGTTTAGAGTTCTAGAAACCACGTTGTTAGATATTTAATAAGTTATTCAAAGTTTAAGAAAGCTAATTGAGGAAATTATAAGCCCTCATGTTAAATGAAACTTGGTTTAGAGTCCTAGAAACCACGTTGTTAGATGTTTCATAAGTTCGTCAAACTTGTACAAAGCTCATTCGACACTTATAAGCACTCATGTTGCATGAAATTTGGTTTAGAGTCCTAGAAACGCCTGTTCATAAATTCGTGAAACTTGTATAAAGCTCATTGAGGAACTTATAATCACACATGTTGCATTAAACTTTGTTTAGAGTCTTAGAAACGCGTTGTTAGATGTTTCATAAGTTCGTCAAACTTGTACATAGCTCATTGCGAAACTTGTAAGCACTCATGTTGCATGAAACTTGGTTTAGAGTCCTAGAAACGCGTTGTTAGATGTTTCATAAGTTCGTCAAACTTGTTCAAATCTCATTGAGACACTTATAATCACTCATGTTGCATGAAACTTGGATTAGGGTCTTAGAAACTACGTTGTTAGACGTTTCATAAGTTCGTCAAACTTGTATAAAGCTTATTGAGACACTTATAAGCACTCATGTTGAATGAAACTTGGTTTAGAGTCCTAGAAACGCGTTGTTAGATGTTTCATAAGTTCGTCAAACTTTTGCAACTCTCATTGAGACACTTATAAGCACTCAATTTGCATGAAACCTGGTTTAGAGTTCTAGAAACCACGGTGTTAGATATTTAATAAGTTCTTCAAAGTTTAAGAAAGCTAATTGAGGAACTTATAAGGCCTCATGTTAAATGAAACTTGGTTTAGAGTCCTAGAAACCACGTTGTTAGATGTTTCATAAGTTCGTCAAACTTGTACAAAACTCATTGAGGAACTTATAAGCACTCATGTTGCATGACACTTGCTTTAGAGTCCTAGAAACGTGTTATTAAATGTTTCATAAGTTCGTCAAATTTGTACAAAACTCATTGAGACACTTATAAGAACTCATGTTGCATGAAACATGGTTTAGAGTCCTAGAAACGCGTTGTTAGATGTTTCATATATAAGTTCGTTAAACTTGTACAAAGCTCATTGAGACACTTATAAGAACTCATGTTTCATGAAACTTGGTTTAGAGTTTTAGAAACGCGTTGTTAGATGTTTCATTAATTCGTGAAACTTTTATAAAGCTCATTAAGGAACTTATATGTACTCATGTTGCATGGAACTTTGTTTAGAGTCCTAGAAAAGCGTTGTTACACGTTTCACAAATTCATAAAACTTGTAAAAACCTCATTGTGGAACTTATAAGCATTCATGTTGCATGAAAGTTTGGTTTTGTGTCTTAGAAACGCGTTGTTAGATGTTTCGTAAGTTCGTCAAACTTGTACAAAGCTCATTGAGACACTTATAAGCATTCATATTGCAGGAAGCTCTGTTTAGAGTCCTAGAAACCACGTTGTTAGAAATTTCATAAGTTCTTCAAACTTGTACATAGTTCATTAAGATACTTATAAGCACTCATGTTACATGAAACTTGGTTTAGAATCCTTGAAACGTGTTATTAGATGTTTCATGAGTTCTTGAAACTTGTACAAAGCTCATTGAGACACTTATAAGAACTCATGGTGCATGAAACTTGGTTTAGAGTCCAAAAAACCACGTTGTTAAATGTTTCATAAGTTCGTGAAACTTGTATGAAGCTTGGTTTACAGTCCTAGAAACGGGTTATAAGCATTCATAAGTTGCATGTACAAAGCTTAAGATACTTTATCACTCATGTTGTGAAACTTGGTCTAGAAACGGGTTGTAAGATGTTTCATAAGTTCTTCAAACTTGTACAAAGTTCATTAAGATACTTCTAATCACTCATGTTGCATGAAACTTGTTTCGTCTAGAAACGCGTTGTTAGATGTTTCATAAGTTCGTCAAACTTGTAAGGAGCTCATTGCGAAACTTATAAGCACTCATTTTGCATGAAACTTGGTTTCGAATCCTAGAAATGTGTTGTTAGATGTTTCATAAGTTCGTGAAACTTGTACAAAGCTCATTGAGACAATTATCAGTACTAATGTTGCATGAAACTTGGTTTAGTCCTAGAAACCGCGTTGGTAGATGTTTCATAAGTTGGTGAAGCTTTTACAAAGCTCATTAGGGAACCTATAAGCACTCATTTTGCATGAATCTTGGTTTAGAGTCCTAGAAACTACGTTGTTAGATGTTACATAAGTTCGTCCAACTTTAACAGAGCTCATTGAGGAACTAATAAGCACTCATGTTGCATGAAACTTGGTTTAGATTCTTAGATACGCGTTGTTATGTGTTTCATAAGTTCTTCAAACTTGTAGAAAGCTCATTGAGACACTTATAAGCACTCATGTTGCATGAAACTTGGTATAGAGACCTAGAAATGCGTTGTTAGATGTTTCATAAGTTCGTCAAACTTGTATAAAGCATATTGTGACACTTATAAGCACTCATGTTGCATGAAACTTGGTTTAGAATCCTAGAAATGCGTTGTTAGATGTTTCATAAGTTCGTGAAACTTGTACAAAGCTCATTGAGGAACTTATAAGACTCATCTTGCATAAAACTTGGTTTAGAGTCCTACAAACACGTTCTTAGATGTTTCATCAGTCGTTCAAACTTGTACAAAGCTCATTGAGACACTTATAAGCAATAATGTTGCATGAAACTTGGTTTAGAGTCCTAGAAACCACGTTGTAGACGTTTCATAAGTTCGTCAAATTTGTACAAAGCTCATTGACACACTTATAAGCACTCATGTTGCATGAAACTTGGTTTAGAGACCTAGAAATGCGTTATTAGATGTTCCATAAGTTCGTCAAATTTGTATAAAGCATATTAAGACACTTATAAGCACTCATGTTGAATAAAACTTGGTTTAGAGTCCTAGAAATGTGTTGTTAGATGTTTCATAAGTTCGTCAATCTTGTATAGAGCTCATTGCGAAACTTATAAGCACTCATGTTGCATGAAACTTGGTTTAGAGTCCTAGAAACGCGTGCTTAGATGTTTCATAAGTTCGTCAAACTTGTACAAAGCTTATTGAGACACTTATAAGCACTAATGTTGCATGAAACTTGGTTTAGAGTCCTAGAAACCACGTTGTTAGACGTTTCATAAGTTCGTGAAACTTTTACAAAGCTCATTGAGACACTTATAACTACTCATGTTGCATGAAACTTGGTTTAGTCCTAGAAA
Organism: Cochlearia excelsa; assembly: GCA_963556525.1. NCBI lineage: Eukaryota > Viridiplantae > Streptophyta > Magnoliopsida > Brassicales > Brassicaceae > Cochlearia > Cochlearia excelsa. Next base: position 72,078 of record CAUVZT010000076.1, read on the forward strand.
ACGCGTTGTTAGATGTTTCATAAGTTCGTGAAACTTGTACAAAGCTCATTGAGTAACTTATAAGCACTCATGTTGCATAAAACTTGGTTTAGAGTCCTAGAAACACGTTGTTAGATGTTTCATAAGTTTGTCAAACTTGTACAAAAGCTCATCGAGACACTTATAAGCACTCATGTTGCATGAAACTTGGTTTAAAGTCCGAGAAACAACGTTGTTAGATGTTTCATAAGTTCGTCTAACTTGAACAAAGCTCACTGAGATACTTATAAGCACTCATGTTGCATGAAACTAGGTTTAGAATTCTAGAAATCCACGTTGTTAGATTTTTCATAAAATCGTCAAACTTTTACAAAACTCATTGAGACACTTATAAGCGCTCATGTTGCATGAAACCTGGTTTAGAGTCCTAGAAATGTGTTGTTTGATGTTTCATAAGTTCGTCAAACTTGTAAAAAGCTCATTGAGACACTTATAAGAACTCATGTTGCATGAAACTTGGTTGAGAGTCTTAGAAACGCATTGTTAGATGTTTCATAAGTTCGTCAAACTTGTACAAAGCTCATTGAGACACTTATAAGCACTCATGTTGCATGAAACTTGGTTTAGAGTCCTAGAAACGCGTTGTTAGTGTTCATAAGGTCGTGAAACTTGTATTAAGCTCAATGAGGAACTTATAATCACACATGTTGCATGAAACTTGGTTTAGAGTCCTAGAAACGCGTTGTTAGATGTTTCATAAGTTCGTCAAACTTGTAATGAGCTCATTGCGAAACTTATAAGCACTCATGTTGCATGAAACTTGGTTTAGAGTCCTAGAAACGCGTTGTTAGATGTTTCATAAGTTCGTCAAACTTGTCCAAAGCTCATTGAGACACTTATAAGCACTAATATTGCATGAAACTTTGTTTAGAGTCCTAGAAACCACGTTGTTAGAAGTTTCATAAGTTCGTCAAACTTGTAAAAAGCTCATTGAGACATTTATAAGCACTCATGTTACATGAAACTTGGTTTCGAATCCTAGAAATGTGTTGTTAGATGTTTCATAAGTTCGTGAAACTTGTACAAAGTTCATTGAGACAATTACCAGTACTCATGTTGCATGAAACTTGGTTTAGTCCTAGAAACCGCGTTGTTAGATGTTTCATAAGTTCGTGAAGCTTTTACAAAGCTCATTAGGGAACCTATAAGCACTCATTTTGCATGAATCTTGGTTTAGAGTCCTAGAAACTACGTTGTTAGATGTTACATAAGTTCGTCCAACTTTAACAGAGCTCATTAAGGAACTTATAAGCACTCATGTTGCATGAAACTTGGTTTAGATTCTTAGATACGCATTGTTATGTGTTTCATAAGTTCTTCAAACTTGTAGAAAGCTCATTGAGACACTTATAAGCACTCATGTTGCATGTAACTTGGTTTAGAGACCTAGAAATGCGTTGGTAGATGTTTCATAAGTTCGTCGAAGTTGTATAAAGCATATTGAGACACTTATAAGCACTCATGTTGCATGAAACTTGGTTTATAATCCTAGAAATGCGTTGTTAGATGTTTCATAAGTTCGTGAAACGTGTACAAAGATCATTGAGTAACTTATAAGCACTCATGTTGCATAAAACTTGGTTAAGAGTCCTAGAAACACGTTGTTAGATGTTTCATAAGTTTGTCAAACTTGTACAAAAGCTCATCGAGACACTTATAAGCACTCATGTTGCATGAAACTTGGTTTAAAGTCCTAGAAACAATGTTGTTAGATGTTTCATAAGTTCGTCTAACTTGAACAAAGCTCACTGAGATACTTATAAGCACTCATGTTGCATGAAACTTGGTTTAGAGTCCTAGAATCCACGTTGTTAGATGTTTCATAAGTTCTTCAAACTTTTACAAAGCTTATTGAGACACTTATAAGCACTTATGTTGCATGAAACTTGGTTTATAGTCCTAGAAATGCGTTGTTTGATGTTTCATAAGTTCGTCAAACTTGTAAAAAGCTCATTGAGACACTTATAAGAATTCATGTTGCAAGAAACTTGGTTGAGAGTCCTAGAAACGCGTTGTTAGATGTTTCATAAGTTCGTCAAACTTGTACAAAGCTCATTGAGACACTTATAAGCACTCATGTTGCATGAAACTTGGTTTAGAGTCCTAGAAACGCGTTGTTAGTGTTCATAAGTTCGTGAAACTTGTATTAAGCTCATTGAGGAACTTATAATCACACATGTTGCATGAAACTTGGTTTAGAGTCCTAGAAACGCGTTGTTAGATGTTTCATAAGTTCTTCAAACTTGTAATGAGCTCATTGCGAAACTTATAAGCACTCATGTTGCATGAAACTTGGTTTAGAGTCCTAGAAACGCGTTGTTAGATGTTTCATAAGTTCGTCAAACTTGTCCAAAGCTCATTGAGACACTTATAAGCACTAATGTTGCATGAAACTTTGTTTAGAGTGTCCTAGAAACCACGTTGTTAGACGTTTCATAAGTTCGTCAAATTTTTAAAAAGCTCATTGAGACATTTATAAGCACTCATGTTACATGAAACTTGGTTTCGAATCCTAGAAATGTGTTGTTAGATGTTTCATAAGTTCGTGAAACTTGTACAAAGCTCATTGAGACACTTATAAGTACTCATGTTGCATGAAACTTGGTTTAGTCCTAGAAACCGCGTTGTTAGATGTTTCATAAGTTCGTGAAACTTTTACAAAACTCATTGAGTAACTTATAAGCACTCATGTTGCATAAAACTTGGTTTAGAGTCCTAGAAACACGTTGTTAGATGTTTCATAAGTTTGTCAAACTTGTACAAAAGCTCATCGAGACACTTATAAGCACTCATGTTGCATGAAACTTGGTTTAAAGTCCTAGAAACAACGTTGATAGATGTTTCATATGTTCGTCTAACTTGAACAAAGCTCACTGAGATACTTATAAGCACTCATGTTGCATGAAACTTGGTTTAGAGTCCTAGAAACCACGTTGTTAGATGTTTCATAAAATCGTCAAACTTGTACAAAACTCATTGAGACACTTATAAGAACTCATGTTGCATGGAACCTGGTTTAGAGTCCTAGAAATGCGTTGTTTGATGTTTCATAAGTTCGTCAAACTTGTAAAAAGCTCATTGAGACACTTATAAGAACTCATGTTGCATGAAACTTGGTTGAGAGTCTTAGAAACGCGTTGTTAGATGTTTCATAAGTTCGTTAAACTTGTACAAAGCTCATTGAGACACTTATAAGCACTCATGTTGCATGAAACTTGGTTTAGAGTCCTAGAAACGCGTTGTGATTTTCATAAGTTCGTGAAACTTGTAAAAAGCTCATTTAGGAACTTATAATCACACATGTTGCATGAAACTTGGTTTAGAGTCCTAGAAACGCGTTGTTAGATTTTCATAAGTTCGTCAAATTTGTACTGAGCTCATTGCGAAACTGATAAGCACTAATGTTGCATTAAACTTGGTTTAGAGTCCTAGAAACGCGTTGTTAGATGTTTCATAAGTTCGTCAAACTTGTACAAAGCTCATTGAGACACTTATAAGCACTAATATTGCATGAAACTTGGTTTAGAGTCCTAGAAACCACGTTGTTAGACGTTTCATAAGTTCGTCAAACTTGTAAAAAGCTCATTGAGACATTTATAAGCACTCATGTTACATGAAACTTTGTTTCGAATCCTAGAAATGTGTTGTTAAATGTTTCATAAGTTCGTGAAACTTTTACAAAGCTCATTGAGACAATTATCAATACTCATGTTGCATGAAACTTGGGTTAGTCCTAGAAACCGCATTAATAGATGTTTCATAAGTTCGTAAAACTTTTACAAAGCTCATTAAGGAACCTATAAGCACTCATTTTGCATGAATCTTGGTTTAGAGTCCTAGAAACTACGTTGTTAGATGTTACATAAGTTCGTCCAACTTTAACAAAGCTCATTGAGGAACTTATAAGCACTCATGTTGCATGAAACTTGGTTTAGATTCTTAGATACGCGTTTTTATGTGTTTCATAAGTTCTTCAAACTTGTACAAAGCATCATTGAGACACTTATAAGCACTCATGTTGCATGAAACTTGGTTTAGAGATCCTAGAAATGCGTTGTTAGATGTTTCATAAGTTCGTCAAACTTGTATAAAGCATATTTAGGACACTTATAAGCACTCATGTTGCATTAAACTTGGTTTAGAATCCTAGAAATGTGTTGTTAGATGTTTCATAAGTTCGTGAAACTTGTACAAAGCTCATTGAGGAACTTATAAGCACTCATGTTGCATAAAACTTGGTTTAGAGTCCTAGAAACACGTTCTTATGATGTTTCATCAGCTCGTCAAACTTGTACAAAGCTCATTGAGGCACTTATAAGCACTAATGTTGCATGAAACTTGGTTTAGATTCTTAGATACGCGTTGTTATGATGTTTCATAAGTTCTTCAAACTTGTACAAAGCTCATTGAGACACTTATAAGCACTCATGTTGAATGAAACTTGGTTTAGAGACCCTAGAAACGCGTTGTTAGATGTTTCATAAGTTCGTCAAATGTTGTATAAAGCTTATTGAGTACACTTATAAGCACTCATGTTGCATTAAACTTGGTTTAGAACCCTAGAAATGCGTTGTTAGATGTTTCATAAGTTCGTGAAACTGTGTAACAAAGATCATTGAGTAGACTTATAAGCACTCATGTTGCATAAAACTTGGTTTAGAGTCCTAGAAACAACGTTGTTAGATGTTTCATAAGTTTGTCAAACTTGTAAAAAAGCTCATCGAGAGACTTATAAGCACTCATGTTGCATGAAACTTGGTTTAAAGTCCTAGAAACAAAGTTGTTAGATGTTTCATAAGTTCGTCTAACTTGAACAAAGCTCACTGAGATACTTATAAGAACTCAAGTTGCATAAAACTTGGTTTAGAGTCCTAGAAACCACGTTGTTAGATGTTTCATAAGTTCGTCAAACTTGTACAAAGCTCATTGAGACATTTATAATCACTCATGTTGCATGAAACTTGGTTTAGAGTCCTAGAAATGCGTTGTTTGATGTTTCATAAGTTCGTCAAACTTGTACAAAAGCTCATTGAGGACCCTTACAAGAACTCATGTTGCATGAAACTTGGTTGAGAGTCCTAGAAACGCGTTGTTAGATGTTTCATAAGTTCGTGAAACTTTTACAAAACTCATTGAGGAACCTATAAGCACTCATTTTGCAGGAATCTTGGTTTAGAGTCCTAGAAACTACGTTGTTATGATGTTACATAAGTTCGTCCAACTTGTAACATAAGCTCATTGAGGACAATTATAAGCACTCATGTTGCATGAAACTTTGTTTAGATTCTTAGATACGCGTTGTTATGATGTTTCATAAGTTCTTCAAACTTGTACAAAGCTCATTGAGACACTTATAAGCACTCATGTTGCATGAAACTTGGTTTAGAGATCCTAGAAACGCGTTGTTAGATGTTTCATAAGTTCGTCAAACTTGTATAAAGCTTATTGAGTACACTTATAAGCACTCATGTTGCATGAAACTTGGATTATAATCCTAGAAATGCGTTGTTAGATGTTTCATAAGTTCGTGAAACTTGTACAAAAGCTCATTGAGTACACTTATAAGCACTCATGTTGCATAAAACATGGTTTAGAGTCCTAGAAACAACGTTGTTAGCTGTTTCAAAAGTTTGTAAAACTTGTACAAAAGCTCATCGAGACACTTATAAGCACTCATGTTGCATGAAACTTGGTTTAAAGTCCTAGAAACAACGTTGTTAGATGTTTCATAAGTTCGTCTAACTTGAACAAAGCTCACTGAGATACTTATAAGCACTCATGTTGCATGAAACTTGGTTTAGAGTCCTAGAAACCACGTTGTTAGATGTTTCATAAAATCGTCAAACTTGTACAAAGCTCATTGATACACTTATAAGCACTCATGTTGCATGAAACCTGGTTTAGAGTCCTAGAAATGTGTTGTTTGATGTTTCATAAGGTCGTCAAACTTGTAAAAAGCTCATTGAGACACTTATAAGAACTCATGTTGCATGAAACTTTGTTGAGAGTCTTAGAAACGTGTTGTTAGATGTTTCATAAGTTCGTCAAACTTGTACATAGCTCATTGCGAAACTTATAAGCACTCATGTTGCATGAAACTTGGTTTAGAGTCCTAGAAACCGCGTTGTTAGATGTTTCATAAGTTCGTAAAACTTCTACAAAGCTCATTGAGACACTTATAAGCACTAATATTGCATGAAACTTGGTTTAGAGTCCTAGAAACCACGTTGTTAGACGTTTCATAAGTTCGTCAAACTTGTAAAAAGCTCATTGAGACATTTATAAGCACTTATGTTACATGAAACTTGGTTTCGAATCCTAGAAATGTGTTGTTAGATGTTTCATAAGTTCGTGAAACTTGTACAAAGATCATTAGAGACAATTATCAGTACTCATGTTGCATGAAACTTGGTTTAGAGTCCTAGAAACCGCGTTGTAAGATGTTTCATAAGTTCGTGAAACTTTTACAAAGCTCATTAGGGAACCTATAAGCACTCATGTTTGCATGAATCTTGGTTTAGAGTCCTAGAAACTACGTTGTTATGATGTTACATAAGTTCGTCCAACTTGTAACGAGCTCATTAAGGACACATATAAGCACTCATGTTTCATGAAACTTGCTTTAGATTCTTAGATACGCGTTGTTATGATGTTTCATAAGTTCTTCAAACTTGTAAAAAGCATCATTGAGACACTTATAAGCACTCATGTTGCATGAAACTTGGTTTAGAGATCCTAGAAATGCGTTGTTAGATGTTTCATAAGTTCGTCAAACTTGTATAAAGCATATTGAGGACACTTATAAGCACTCGTGTTACATGCAACTTGGTTTAGAATCCTACAAATGCGTTGTTAGATGTTTCATAAGTTCGTGAAACTTGTACAAAGCTCGTTGAGGACACTTATAAGCACTCATGTTGCATAAAACTTGGTTTAGAGTCCTAGAAACATGTTCTTAGATGTTTCATCAGTTCGTCAAACTTGTACAAAGCTCATTGAGGACACTTATAAGCACTTATGTTGCATGAAATTTGGTTTAGAGTCCTAGAAACGAGTTGTTAGATGTTTCATAAATTCGTGAAACATGTATAAAGCTCATTGAGGAACTTATAATCACACATGTTGCATTAAACTTGGTTTAGAGTCCTAGAAACGAGTTGTTAGATGTTTCATAAGTTCGTCAAACTTGTACAGAGCTCATTGCGAAACGTATAAGCACTCATGTTGCATGAAACTTGGTTTAGAGTCCTAGAAACGTGTTGTTAGATGTTTCATAAGTTCGTCAAACTTGTATAAAGCTCATCGAGACACTTATAAGCACTCATGTTGCATGAAACTTGGTTTAGAGTCTTAGAAACGCGTTGTTAGATGTTTCACAAGTTCGTGAAACTTGTATAGAGCTCATTGAGACACTTATAAGCACCCATGTTGCATGAAACTTGGTTTAGAGTCTTAGAAACGCGTTGTTTGATGTTTCATAAGTTCTTCAAACTTGTAAAAAGCTCATTGAGACACTTATAAGCACTCATGTTGCATGAAACTTGGTTTAGAGACCTAGAAATGCGTTGTTAGATGTTTCATAAGTTCGTCAAACTTGTATAAAGCTCATCGAGACACTTATAAGCACTCGTGTTGCATGAAACTTGGTTTAGAGTCCTAGAAACGCGTTGTTAGATGTTTCACAAGTTCGTGAAACTTGTATAGAGCTCATTGAGAAACTTATAAGCACCCATGTTGCATGAAACTTGGTTTAGAGTCTTAGAAACGCGTTGTTTGATGTTTCATAAGTTCTTAAAACTTGTAAAAAGCTCATTGAGACACTTATAAGAACTCATGTTTCATGAAACTTGGTTGAGAGACCTAGAAACGCGTTGTTAGATATTTCATAAGTTCGTCAAACTTGTACAAAGCTCATTGAGGACACTTATAAGCACTTATGTTGCATGAAATTTGGTTTAGAGTCCTAGAAACGCGTTGTTCATAAAGTTCGTGAAACTTGTATAAAGCTCATTGAGGAACTTATAATCACACATGTTGCATTAAACTTGGTTTAGAGTCCTAGAAACGAGTTGTTAGATGTTTCATAAGTTCGTAAAACTTGTACAGAGCTCATTGCGAAACGTATAAGCACTCATGTTGTCATAAAACTTGGTTTAGAGTCCTAGAAACCGTGTTGTTAGATGTTTCATAAGTTCGTCAAACTTGTACAAAGCTCATTGAGACACTTATAAGCACACATGTTGTCATGAAACTTGGTTTAGGGTCCTAGAAACCACGTTGTTAGACGTTTCATAAGTTTGTCAAACTTGTATAAAGCTTATTGAGACACTTATAAGCACTCATGTTGCATGAAACTTGGTTTAGAGTCCTAGAAACGCGTTGTTAGATGTTTCATAAGTTCGTCAAACTTGTACAAAAGCTCATTGAGACACTTATAAGCACTCATGTTGCATGAAACCTGGTTTAGAGTCCTAGAAATGCGTTGTTTGATGTTTCATTAGTTCGTCAAACTTGTAAAAAGCTCATTGAGACACTTATAAGAACTCATGTTGCATTGAAACTTGGTTGAGAGTCCTAGAAACACGTTGTTAGATGTTTCATAACTTCGTCAAACTTGTACAAAGCTCATTGAGGACACTTATAAGCACTCATGTTGCATTGATCTTGGTTTAGAGTCCTAGAAACGCGTTGTTAGATGTTTCATAAGTTCGTGAAACTTTTATAAAGCTCATTGAGGAACTTATAATCACACATGTTTCATTAAACTTGGTTTAGAGTCCTAGAAACGCGTTGTTAGATGTTTCATAAGTTCGTCAAACTTGTACAAAGCTCATTGCGAAACTTATAAGCACTCATGTTGCATGAAACTTGGTTTAAAGTCCTAGAAACCGCGTTAGTTAGATTTTTCATAAGTTCGTCTAACTTTTACAAAGCTCATTGAGACACTTATAAGCACTCATGTTGCATGAAACTTGGTTTAGAGTCCTAGAAACCACGTTTTAGACGTTTCATAAGTTCGTCAAACTTGTACAAAGATCATTGAGAAATTTATAAGCACTCATGTTACATGAAACTTGGTTTCGAATCCTAGAAACCGTGGTTGTTAGATGTTTCATAAGTTCGTGAAACTTGTACAAAGCTCATTGAGGACACTTATAAGTACTCATGTTCGCATGAATCCTTGGTTTAGAGTCCTAGAAACCGCGTTGTTAGATGTTTTATAAGTTCGTGAAACTTGTAACAAAGCTCATTGAGGAACCTAATAAGCACTCATGTTCGCATGAATCCTTGGTTTAGAGTCCTAGAAACCACGTTGTTATGATGTTACATAAGTTCGTCCAACTTGTAACAAAGCTCATTGAGGATAGTAATAAGCACTCATGTTACATGAAACTTGGTGTAGATTCTTAGATACACGTTGTTATGATGTTTCATAAGTTCTTCAAACTTGTACAAAGCTCATTGAGATACTTATAAGCACTCATGTTGCATGAAACTTGGTTTAGAGATCCTAGAAACGCGTTGTTAGATGTTTCATAAGTTCGTCAAACATGTATAAAGCTTATTGAAGACACTTATAAGCACTCATGTTGCATGAAACTTGGTTTAGAATCCTAGAAATGCGTTGTTAGATGTTTCATAAGTTCGTGAAACTTGTACAAAGCTCGTTGAAGACACTTATAAGCACTCATGTTGCATAAAACTTGGTTTAGAGTACTAGAAACATGTTCTTAGATGTTTCATCAGTTCGTCAAACTTGTACAAAGCTCATTGAGGACACTTATAAGCACTTATGTTGCATGAAATTTGGTTTAGAGTCCTAGAAACGAGTTGTTAGATGTTTCATAAATTCGTGAAACTTGTATAAAGCTCATTGAGGAACTTATAATCACACATGTTGCATTAAACTTGGTTTAGAGTCCTAGAAACGAGTTGTTAGATGTTTCATAAGTTCGTCAAACTTGTACAGAGCTCATTGCGAAACGTATAAGCACTCATGTTGCATGAAACTTGGTTTAGAGTCCTAGAAACGTGTTGTTAGATGTTTCATAAGTTCGTCAAACTTGTATAAAGCTCATCGAGACACTTATAAGCACTAATGTTGCACGAAACTTGGTTTAGAGTCCTAGAAACGCGTTGTTAGATGTTTCACAAGTTCGTGAAACTTGTATAGAGCTCATTGAGACACTTATAAGCACCCATGTTGCATGAAACTTGGTTTAGAGTCTTAGAAACGCGTTGTTTGATGTTTCATAAGTTCTTCAAACTTGTAAAAAGCTCATTGAGACACTTATAAGCACTCATGTTGCATGAAACTTGGTTTAGAGACCTAGAAATGCGTTGTTAGATGTTTCATAAGTTCGTCAAACTTGTATAAAGCTCATCGAGACACTTATAAGCACTCATGTTGCATGAAACTTGGTTTAGAGTCCTAGAAACGCGTTGTTAGATGTTTCACAAGTTCGTGAAACTTGTATAGAGCTCATTGAGACACTTATAAGCACCCATGTTGCATGAAACTTGGTTTAGAGTCTTAGAAACGCGTTGTTTGATGTTTCATAAGTTCTTAAAACTTGTAAAAAGCTCATTGAGACACTTATAAGAACTCATGTTTCATGAAACTTGATTGAGAGACCTAGAAACGCGTTGTTAGATATTTCATAAGTTCGTAAAACTTGTACAAAGCTCATTGAGACACTTATAAGCACTTATGTTGCATGAAACTTGGTTTAGAGTCCTAGAAACGCGTGTTCATAAATTCGTGAAACTTGTATAAAGCTCATTGAGGAACTTATAATCACACATGTTGCATTAAACTTGGTTTAGAGTCCTAGAAACGAGTTGTTAGATGTTTCATAAGTTCGTCAAACTTGTACAGAGCTCATTGCGAAACGTATAAGCACTCATGTTGCATGAAACTTGGTTTAGAGTCCTAGAAACGTGTTGTTAGATGTTTCATAAGTTCGTCAAACTTGTACAAAGCTCATTGAGACACTTATAAGCACACATGTTTCATGAAACTTGGTTTAGGGTCCTAGAAACCACGTTGTTAGACGTTTCATAAGTTTGTCAAACTTGTATAAAGCTTATTGAGACACTTATAAGCACTCATGTTGCATGAAACTTGGTTTAGAGTCCTAGAAACGCGTAGTTAGATGTTTCATAAGTTCGTCAAACTTGTACAAAGCTCATTGAGACACTTATAAGAACTCATGTTGCATGAAACCTGGTTGAGAGTCCTAGAAACACGTTGTTAGATGTTTCATAACTTCGTCAAACTTGTAAAAAGCTCATTGAGACACTTATAAGAACTCATGTTGCATGAACTTGGTTGAGAGTCCTAGAAACACGTGTTCATAACTTCGTCAAACTTGTACAAAGCTCATTGAGAACTTATAAGCACACATGTTGCATTAAACTTGGTTTAGAGTCCTAGAAACGCGTGTTCATAAGTTCGTCAAACTTGTACAAAGCTCATTGAGAAACTTATAAGCACACATGTTGCATGAAACTTGGTTTAAAGTCCTAGAAACGCGTTGTTAGATGTTTCATAAGTTCGTCAAACTTGTACAAAGCTCATTGAGAAACTTATAAGCACTCATGTTGCACGAAACTTGGTTTAGAGTCCTAGAAACCACGTTGTTAGACGTTTCATAAGTTCGTCAAACTTGTACAAAGATCATTGAGAAATTTATAAGCACTCATGTTACATGAAACTTGGTTTCGAATCCTAGAAATGTGGTTTTAGATGTTTCATAAGTTCGTGAAACTTGTACAAAGCTCATTGAGACACTTATAAGTACTCATGTTTCATGAAACTTGGTTTAGTCCTAGAAACCGCGTTGTTAGATGTTTTCTAAGTTCGTGAAACTTGTACAAAGCTCATTGAGGAACCTATAAGAACTCATTTCGCATGAATCCTTGTTTAGAGTCCTAGAAACCACGTTGTTAGATGTTACATAAGTTCGTCCAACTTTAACAAAGCTCATTGAGGAAGTAATAAGCACTCATGTTACATGAAACTTGGTGTAGATTCTTAGATACCACGTTGTTATGTGTTTCATAAGTTCTTCAAACTTGTACAAAGCTCATTGAGACACTTATAAGCACTCATGTTGCATGAAACTTGGTTTAGAGACCTAGAAACGCGTTGTTAGATGTTTCATAAGTTCGTCAAACATGTATAAAGCTTATTGAGACACTTATAAGCACTCATGTTGCATGAAACTTGGTTTAGAATCCTAGAAATGCGTTGTTAGATGTTTCATAAGTTCGTGAAACTTGTACAAAGCTCGTTGAAGAACTTATAAGCACTCATGTTGCATAAAACTTGGTTTAGAGTACTAGAAACATGTTCTTAGATGTTTCATCAGTTCGTCAAACTTGTACAAAGCTCATTGAGACACTTATAAGCACTTATGTTGCATGAAATTTGGTTTGAGTCCTAGAAACGCGTGTTCATAAATTCGTCAAACTTGTATAAAGCTCATTGAGGAACTTATAATCACACATATTGCATTAAACTTGGTTTAGAGTCCTAGAAACGAGTTGTTAGATGTTTCATAAGTTCGTCAAACTTGTACAGAGCTCATTGCGAAACGTATAAGCACTCATGTTGCATGAAACTTGGTTTAGAGTTCTAGAAACGTGTTGTTAGATGTTTCATAAGTTCGTCAAACTTGTATAAAGCTCATCGAGACACTTAGAAGCACTAATGTTGCACGAAACTTGGTTTAGAGTCCTAGAAACGCGTTGTTAGATGTTTCACAAGTTCGTGAAACTTGTATAGAGCTCATTGAGACACTTATAAGCACCCATGTTGCATGAAACTTGGTTTAGAGTCTTAGAAACGCGTTGTTTGATGTTTCATAAGTTCTTCAAACTTGTAAAAAGCTCATTGAGACACTTATAAGCACTCATGTTGCATGAAACTTGGTTTAGAGACCTAGAAATGCGTTGTTAGATGTTTCATAAGTTCGTCAAACTTGTATAAAGCTCATCGAGACACTTATAAACACTCATGTTGCATGAAACTTGGTTTAGAGTCCTAGAAACGCGTTGTTAGATGTTTCACAAGTTCGTGAAACTTGTATAGAGCTCATTGAGACACTTATAAGCACCCATGTTGCATGAAACTTGGTTTAGAGTCTTAGAAACGCGTTGTTTGATGTTTCATAAGTTCTTAAAACTTGTAAAAAGCTCATTGAGACACTTATAAGAACTCATGTTTCATGAAACTTGATTGAGAGACCTAGAAACGCGTTGTTAGATATTTCATAAGTTCGTCAAACTTGTACAAAGCTCATTGAGACACTTATAAGCACTTATGTTGCATGAAATTTGGTTTAGAGTCCTAGAAACGCGTGTTCATAAATTCGTGAAACTTGTATAAAGCTCATTGAGGAACTTATAATCACACATGTTGCATTAAACTTGGTTTAGAGTCCTAGAAACGAGTTGTTAGATGTTTCATAAGTTCGTCAAACTTGTACGAGCTCATTGCGAAACGTATAAGCACTCATGTTGCATGAAACTTGGTTTAGAGTCCTAGAAACGTGTTGTTAGATGTTTCATAAGTTCGTCAAACTTGTACAAAGCTCATTGAGACACTTATAAGCACACATGTTTCATGAAACTTGGTTTAGGGTCCTAGAAACCACGTTGTTAGACGTTTCATAAGTTTGTCAAACTTGTATAAAGCTTATTGAGACACTTATAAGCACTCATGTTGCATGAAACTTGGTTTAGAGTCCTAGAAACGCGTAGTTAGATGTTTCATAAGTTCGTCAAACTTGTACAAAGCTCATTGAGACACTTATAAGCACTCATGTTGCATGAAACCTGGTTTAGAGTCCTAGAAATGCGTTGTTTGATGTTTCATTAGTTCGTCAAACTTGTAAAAAGCTCATTGAGACACTTATAAGAACTCATGTTGCATGAAACTTGGTTGAGAGTCCTAGAAACACGTTGTTAGATGTTTCATAACTTCGTCAAACTTGTACAAAGCTCATTGAGACACTTATAAGCACTCATGTTGCATGGATCTTGGTTTAGAGTCCTAGAAACGCGTGTTCATAAGTTCGTGAAACTTTTATAAAGCTCATTGAGGAACTTATAATCACACATGTTTCATTAAACTTGGTTTAGAGTCCTAGAAACGCGTTGTTAGATGTTTCATAAGTTCGTCAAACTTGTACAGAGCTCATTGCGAAACTTATAAGCACTCATGTTGCATGAAACTTGGTTTAGAGTTCTTAAAACGCGTTGTTAGATTTTTCATAAGTTCGTCTAACTTTTACAAAGCTCATTGAGACACTTATAAGCACTCATGTTGCATGAAACTTGGTTTAGAGTCCTAGAAACCACGTTGTTACACGTTTCATAAGTTCGTCAAACTTGTACAAAGATCATTGAGAAATTTATAAGGACTTATGTTACATGAAACTTGGTTTCGAATCCTAGAAATGTGTTGTTAGATGTTTCATAAGTTCGTGAAACTTGTACAAAGCTCATTGAGACACTTATAAGTACTCATGTTTCTTGAAACTTGGTTTAGTCCTAGAAACCGCGTTGTTAGATGTTTTATAAGTTCGTGAAACTTTTACAAAGCTCATTGAGGAACCTATAAGCACTCATTTCGCATGAATCCTTGTTTAGAGTCCTAGAAACCACGTTGTTAGATCTTACATAAGTTCGTCCACCTTTAACGAGCTCATTGAGGAAGTAATAAGCACTCATGTTGCATGAAACTTGGTGTAGATTCTTAGATACGCGTTGTTATGTGTTTCATAAGTTCTTCAAACTTGTACAAAGCTCATTGAGACACTTATAAGCACTCATGTTGCATGAAACTTGGTTTCGAGACCTAGAAACGCGTTGTTAGATGTTTCATAAGTTCGTCAAACATGTATAAAGCTTATTGAGACACTTATAAGCACTCATGTTGCATGAAACTTGGTTTAGAATCCTATAAATGCGTTGTTAGATGTTTCATAAGTTCGTGAAACTTGTACAAAGCTCATTGAGGAACTTATAAGCACTCATGTTGCATGAAACATGATTTAGAGTCCTAGAAACACGTTGTTAGATGTTTCATAAGTTCGTCAAACTTGTACAAAGCTCATCGAGACACTTCTACGCACTCATGTTGCATGAAACTTGGTTTAGAGTCCTAGAAACAACGTTGTTAGATGTTTCGTAAGTTCGTCAAACTTGAAAAAATCTAACTGAGATACTTATAAACACTCATGTTGCATGAATCTTGGTTTAGAGTCCTAGACACGCGTTATTAGATGTTTCATAAGTTCTTGAAACTTGTACAAAGCTCATTGAGACACTTATAAGAACTCATGTTGCATGAAACTTGGTTTAGAGTCCTAGAAACGCGTTGTTAGATGTTTCATAAGTTCTTGAAACTTGTAAAAAGCTCATTTAGACACTTATACGCACTCATGTTGTATGAAACTTGGTTTAGAGTCCTAGAAAACGCGTTGTTTGATGTTTTACAAATTCGTCAAACTTGTAAAAAGCTCATTGAGACACTTATATGAACTCATGTTGCATGCAACTTGGTTGAGAGTCCTAGAAACGCGTTGTTAGATGTTTCATAAGTTCTTGAAACTTGTAAAAAGCTCATTGATACACTTATACGCACTCATGTTGTATGAAACTTGGTTTAGAGTCCTAGAAAACGCGTTGTTAGATGTTTAATAAGTTTGTGAAACTTGCACAAAGCTTAATGAGACGCTTATAAGCACTCATGTTGCATGAAACTTGGTGTAGAGTCCTGGAAACGCGTTGTTATATGTTTCATAAGTTCGTGAAAATTGTACAAAGCTTAATGAGACGCTTATAAGCACTCATGTTGCAGACTTGGTGTAGAGTCTGGAAACGCGTTGTTATTTTTCATAAGTTCGTGAAAATTGTACAAAGCTCATTGACTTATTTTGACGAACTTACAAACATCTAACAACGCGTTTCTAGGATTCTAAACCAAGTTTCATGCATCATGGGTGCTTATAAGTGTCTCAATGAGTGTTGTACAAGTTGGACGAACTTGTAAAACATCTATCAACGTGGTTTCTAGGAATCTAAACCAATTTTCATGCAACATGAGTGGTTATAAGTGTCTCAATGAGCTTTGTACAAGTTTGACGAACTTATGAAACATCTAACAACGTGGTTTCTAGGACTCTAAACCATGTTTCATGCAACATTAATGCTTATAAGTGTCTCAATGAGCTTTGCACAAGTTTTACGAACTTATGAAACATCTAACAACGCGTTTCTAGGACTCTAAACCAAGTTTCATGCAACATGAGTGCTTATATGTTCCTCAATGAACTTTGTACAAGTTTGACGAACTTAGGAAACATCTTAGAACGCTTTTCCAGGACTCTAAACAAAGCTTCATGCAACATGAGTGCTTGTAAGTGTTTCAATGAGCTTTGTACTAGGTTGAAAAACTTATGAAACATCTAATAACCTTGTTGCTAGGACTCTAAACCAAGTTTCTGAAAGTGTGGAAACTCTCAGTCAACTGATGTACAGACAGATTTCACTTGGAAAGCGCCGAGATCAAACGCTTAACACACTTTATTAGATATCTCTTTAGGTTTCTCTTTACAAGACACAACCCAAACTGGCTATTACGCAATCTACCCTATTGCCCCCATACGCTATCTAATAAACAAACTGATCTATTACAACACTGAGGTTTTTCCTAGTTTGTACAATAGATCGAACACTCACCTAAACAAATATGATCACCCACGAGAATAAGCGGCTTAGAGTGTTAACTCTTTTTCTAAACACCTCTAAGCCCTCATATACTAGCCCCAAAGCCTAAAACACGCCGACTATAGAAGATCTTCATATCTTCATTAAATCTGGAATATTTCCTTATTTTTCTCTTACGAAATATTCCCTTTGATTCGCTATCACCCATAACGAATCTTTCTCCCTTGTTCACCACGCATTCTCCAAATAAGGCAATCTTCTTGTTAAAGCTTGTTTCCTTTTGCTTTTCAAAGCCCGAAATATCCTGATCTTCCCCCAACTGTCTACTGGCTCCTCAGCCTTCTAACGATCCCCAGCCTCTGAATCGAGCTGCATCTTCAGTTTCATGCAACATGAGTTCTTATAAGTGTCTCAATGAACGTTGTACAAGTTGGACGAACTTATGAAACATCTAACAACGTGGTTTGTTGAAATCTAAACCAAGTTTCATGCAACATGAGTTCTTATAAGTGTCTTAATGAGCTTTGTACAAGTTTGATGAACTTACGAAACAACTAGCAACGCGTTTCTAGGACTCTAAACCAAGTTTCATGCAACATGAGTGCTTATAATTTCCTCAAATATGTTTGTACAAGTTTAAAGAACTTATGATACATCTAACAACGCGTGTCGAAGACTCTAGACCAAGTTTCATGCAACATGAGTTATTATAAGTGTCTCAGTGAGCTTTGTACAAGTTTCACGAACTTATGAAACATATAACAACACGTTTCTAGGACTCTAAACAACGTTTCATGCAACATGGGTGCTTATAAGTTCTTCCATGACCTTTAAAGTTTGACGAATTTATGAAACATCTAACAACGTGGTTTCTAGGAATCTAAACCAAGCTTCATGCAACATGAATGCTTATAAGTGTCTCAATGAGCTTTGTACAAGTTTGACGATTTATGAAACATCTAACAACGTGGTTTCTAGGACTCTAAACCAAGTTTCATGCAACATGAGTGCTTATAAGTTCCTTAATGAGCTTTGTACAAGTTTCACTAACTTATGAAACATCTAACAACGAGTTTCTAGGACTCTAAACCAACATTCATACAACATAAGTGATTATAACAGTCTCAATGAGCTTTGTACAAGTTTGCCGAACTGATGAAACATCTAACAACGTGGTTTCGAGGAGTCTAAACCAACTTTCATGCAATATGAGTGCTTATAAGTGTCTCAATGATCTTTGTACAAGTTTAACGAACTTATGAAACATCTAACAACGCGTTCCTAGGACTCTAAACCAAGTTTCATGCAACATGAGTGCTTATAAGTTCCTCAATGAGCTTTGTACAAGTTTCATGAACTTATGAAACATCTAACAACGAGTTTCTAGGACTTTAAACCAAGTTTCATGCAACATGATTGTTTATAAGTATCTCAATGAGCTTTGTACTAGTTTGACAAACTAATGAAACATCTAACAACGTGTTTGCTAGGACTCTAAAACAAGTTTCATTTAATATGAGTGCTTATAAGTGTCTCAATGAGCTTTGTACAAGTTTGACGAACTTTTTGTAAAATTTTAAAAAAAATTTTTAAAAAAATTTAAAATAAAAATAAAATAAAATTATTATAATTAAAATTTAAAATTCAAATTACATTTTTAAAAAACTAAACTAGGGATCAAAATCATTAATCCCGACATTCCGTCCCAGTTCTTGAGCTGCGGCTTCAGCCTCGTCTGGAGCAACCTCAGATCCGCTACCAGAACGATTACGGATGAAATTAAAATAATGGTTTGGACGAGGAGGCATTTTTGTAAAAAGGTTTAGTGTTTTGAAAAGAAATTGTGATGTTTTTATAGAGAGATTGTAGAGAGATAAAATGTAGAGAGATGGTTGTGTGAAAAAAATGAAAGAATTTGGCCATATTTATAGATTTTGTGATCGTTGCTAAATCGTTGCTAATTAGCAACGATTTAGCAACGAATAGTTTTTGTAATCTTTTCGTTTTCCCACCGGAGGGAAAACGAAAATTTAGCGACGATTTAGCAACGAATCGTTGCTAAATCGTCGCTATTTTTTGTTTAGCCACGAATTAGCAACGATTCCAACATTTCGTTGCTAATTCGTTGCTAAACCCTAACATGTATTACGCCAAGTACAAGACCTATGACGGATACAGTGTACGTGTCCGATCAAGTAATTAGCAACGATTTAGCAACGATTTAGCAACGATTTAGCAACGATTCGTTGCTAAATCGTTGCTAAATAATTGATCGGACACATAAGCTACATTCTATGTATCAGAGTACGAAGTTAAATGTCAAAAACATTAGCAACGATTTAGCAACGATTCGTTGTAATCGTCGCTAAATCGTTGCTATTTAATATTTAGCAACGATTTAGCAACGAATCGTTGCTAAACTCAAACCCTATTTTTAGGGTTTCAACCCCTAAAACGGTTTGCTATGCTATAATACATACTTCATATGTAATTATAGATTATAAGATTGAGAATAACACTTCAAAATATGATATTTACTAAAAAACTGAAAATTTTCTGTATTATAAACTTTATGTTAGTAAAACCTATAAGTTAACGGTAAGTTAATACACATTAAGTATAATATTGTAATCAATTTTTTTTTTTGATTTATACAATTGTTTTCACCTTTGTTTACACTTTTTAAGTTAACACTAATTCTTAAAAACCTTTATTGCAACGATTCGTCGCTAAATCGTCGCTAAATAGCAACGATTTAGCAATGATATGTAAAACATATTAGTCCAACAAATTTAAACCCCTAAAAGTACTAATCGTTGATAAATCGTTGCTAAATCGTTGCTAAATTACTGATTAGACTAATATGTTACATTCTATGTATCAGAAGTACGAGGTTAAATGTCAGAAACATTAGCAACGATTTAGCAACGATTCGTTGTAATCGTTGCTAAATCGTTGCTATTTAATATTTAGCAACGATTTAGCAACGATTCGTTGCTAAATCGTTGCTAAACCCAAACCCTATTTTTAGGGTTTCAACCCCTAAAACGGTTTGCTATGCTATAATACATACTTCATATGTAATTATAGATTATAAGATTGAGAATAACACTTCAAATTATGATATTATTAAAAAACTGAAAATATTCTGTATTATAAACTTTATGTTAGTAAAACATATAAGTTAACGGTAAGTTAATACACGTTAAGTATAATATTGTAATCAATTTTTTTTTATTGATTTATACAATTGTTTTCACCTTTGTTTACACTTTTTAAGTTAACACTAATTCTTAAAAACCTTTATTTTGGGGTGGTTTAAGGGTTTAAAGATTTGTATATTGCAAAAATTAGCAACGATTTAGCAACGATTCGTCGCTAAATCGTCGCTAAATAGCAACGAATTAGCGACGAATCGTTGCTAAATCGTTGCTAAATATCAAATAGCAACGATTTAGCAACGACAATTTAAACCCCTAAAATTACTAAACTTATGAATTCGTTGCTAAATCGTGGCAAACTTTGTAAATTCGTTGCAAATTCGTTGCAAATTCGTTGATAATTTGCAAAAAAAATTAAAAAAAAATTAAAATTGCAAATACAAGTTACAAATTTATTCATTATTGTCGGAATCAAATGATTCGATATCGCTAACTTCATCGAATTCTTCATTTTCTTCTGTGGATCCTTCGTTTTCATCATCCACAATATCTTCGCCTACTTGATTATCGGGATCAACAAGAAATACATCTTCGGTCGATTGATTTGTTTGTATAATTGTCCCACCAACGAATATTTTTACCAATGAATTACCAACGATTTTGAGAGGAAATTGCAACGAATAATTCGTCGCCAAATACCGGTGGAGCTCAATGAAAACGTGCTCACCAACCTAGCAATATTCCTTGCAAATTCGTCGCTATTTCGTTGCTATTTAGCGACGAAATAGCGACGAATAGTTTCGTTGCTATTTGGCGACGAATTAGCGACGAAATTTAGTGTCGTCGCTAATTCCTCGCTAATTCCTCACAAATCCGTTGCTAAATTAATTCCTCGCTAATTCCTTGCTAAAATTCGTTGCTATTTGCCCAGTTTCTTGTAGTGTGTCTCAATGAGCTTCGTACAGGTTTAACGAACTTATGAAACATCTAACAACGTGGTTGCTAGGACTCTAAACCAAGTTTCATGCAACATGAGTGCTTCTAAGTGTCTCAATGAGTTTTGGACAAGTTTGATAAACTTATGAAACATCTAACAACGTGGTTTCTAGGAATCTAAACCAAGTTAAATGCACCATGAGTGCTTATAAGTGTCTCAATGAGCTTTTTACAAGTTTGACGAACTTATGAAACATCTAACAACGCGTTTCTAGGACTCTAAACCAAGTTTCATGAAACATGAGTGCTTATAAGTGTCTCAATGAGCTTTGTACAAATTTTACGAACTTAAGAAACCTCTAATAAGGCTTTTCTAGGAGTCTAAATAAAGTTTCATGCAATATGAGTGCTTATAAGTCTCTCAATGAGCTTTGTACAATTTTAACGAACTTATGAAACATCTAAAAACGTGGTTGCTAGGACTTTAAACTAAGTTTCATGCAACATGTGTGCTTATAAGTGTCTCAATAAGCTTTGTACAAGTTTAGCGAACTCATGAAACATCTAAAAACGTGGTTGCTCAGACTGAAAATCAAGTTTCATGCAACACGAGTGCTTATAAGTGTCTCAATGAGTTTTGTACAAGTTTGACAAACTTTTGAAATATCTAACAAAATTTGGTTTCTAGGACTCAAAACCATGTTTCATGCAATACGAGTGTTTATAAGTGTTTCAATGAACTTTGTACAAGTTTTACGAACTTATGAAACATCTAACAACTCGTTTCTAGGACTCTAAACCAAGTTTCATGCAACATGAGTGCTTATAAGTGTCTCAATGAGCTTTGTACAAGTTTTACAAACTTATGAAACATCTAATAACACATTTCTAGGACTCTAAACCATGTTTTATTCAACATGAGTGCTTATAAGTGTCTCAATGAGCTTTATACTAGTTTGACTAACTTATGAAACATCTAAAAACGTGGTTGCTAGGACTCTAAACCAAGTTTCATGCAACATGAGTGTTTATAAGTGTATCAATGAGTTTTGTACAAGTTTGACAAACTTTTGAAACATCTAACAACGTGGTTTCTAGGAATCTAAACCAAGTTTCATGCAAGATGAGTGCTTATAAGTGCATCAATGAGCTTAGTCCAAGTTTAACGAACTTATGAAACATCTAACAACGTGGTTGCTAGGACTCTAAACCAAGTTTCATGCAACATGAGTGCTTATAAGTGTCTCAATAAGTTTTGGACAAGTTTGACAAACTTATGAAACATCTAACAATGTGGTTTCTAGGACTCTAAACCAAGTTTCATGCAAGATGAGTGCTTATAAGTGTCTCAATTATCTTTGTACTAGTTTGACTAACTTATGAAACATCTAAAAACGTGGTTTCTAGGACTCTAAACTAAGTTTCATGCAACATGAGTGCTTATAAGTGTCTCAATGAGCTTCGTACAAGTTTAACGAAGTTATTAAACATCTAACAACGTGGTTGCTAGGACTCTAAACCAAGTTTCATGCAACATGAGTGTTGATAAGTGTCTCACTGAGTTTTGGACAAGTTTGACAAATTTATGAAAAATCTAACTACGTGGTTTCTAGGAATCTAAACCAAGTTAAATGCAACATGAGTTCCTTTAAGTGTCTCAATGAGCTTTGTAAAAGTTTGAGGAACTTATGAAACATCTAACAACGCGTTTCTAGGACTCTAAACAAAGTTTCATGAAACATGAGTGCTTATAAGTGTTTCAATGAGCTTTGTACAAATATTTACTACCTTATCAAACCTCTAATAACGCTTTTCTAGGAGTTTAAACCAAGTTTCATGCAACAAGAGAGCTTATAAGTGTCTCAATGAGCTTTGTACAAGTTTAACGAACTTAGGAAACATTTAACAACGTGGTTGCTAGGACTCAAAACCAAGTTACATACAACACGAGTGCTTATAAGTGTCTCAATGAGTTGTGTACAAGTTTGAGAAACTTTTGAAACATCTAACAATGTGGTTTACGGACTCAAAACCAAGTTTCATGCAATACGAGTGCTTATAAATGTTTCAATGAGCTTTGTTCAGTTTGACGAAATTATGAAATATCTAACAACGCGTTTCTTGGACTCCAAACCAAGTTTATTGCAATATGAGTGCTTATAAGTGTCTCAATGAACTTTGTACAAGTTTGACGAATTTATGAAAAATCTAGCAACTCGTTTCTAGGACTCTAAACCAAGTTTCATGCAACATGAGTGCTTATAAGTATCTCAATGAGCTTTGGACAAGTTTGACGAACTTATGAAACATCTAAAAACGCGTTTCTAGGACTCTAAACCAAGTTTCATGCAACATGAGTGCTTATAAGTGTTTCAATGAGCTTTGTACTAGTTTTACTAACTTATGAAACATCTAACAACGTGGTTACTAGGACTCTAAACCAAGTTTCATGCAACATGAGTGCTTATAAGTGTCTCAATGAGTTTTGTACAAGTTTGGCACTTTTGAAACATCTAACGACCTGGTTTCTAGAACTCTAAACCACGTTTCATGCAAGATGAGTGCTTATAAGTGTCTCAATGAGCTTAGTACAAGTTTAACGAACTTATGAAACATCTAACAACGTTGTTGCTAGGACTCTAAACCAAGTTTCATGCCATATGAGTGCTTATAAGTGTCTCAATAAGTTTTTGACAAGTTTGACAAACTTATGAAATATCTAACAATGTGGTTTCTAGGACTCAAAACCATGTTTCATGCAATACGAGTGCTTATAAGTGTCTCAATGAACTTTGTACAAGTTTGACGAACTTATGAAACATCTAGCAACTTGTTTCTAGGATTCTAAACCAAGTTTCATGCAACATGAGTGCATATAAGTGTTTCAATGACCTTTGTACAAGTTTTACAAACTTATGAAACATCTAATAACGCATTTCTAGGACTCTAAACCAAGTTTTATTCAACATGAGTGCTTATAAGTGTCTCAATGACCTTTATACTAGTTTGACTAACTTATGAAACATCTAAAAACGTGGTTGCTAGGACTCTAAACCAAGTTTCATGCAACATGAGTGCTTATAAGTGTATCAATGAGTTTTGTACAAGTTTGACAAACTTTTGAAACATCTAACAACGTGATTTCTAGGACTCTAAACCAAGTTTCATGCAAGATGAGTGCTTTTAAGTGTCTCAATGAGATTTTTACAAGTTTAATGAGCTTATGAAACATCAAACAACGTGGTTGCTAGGACTCTAAACCAAGTTTCATGCAACATGAGTGCTTATAAGTGTCTTAATGAGCTTTGTACTAGTTTGACTAACTTAATAAACATCTAACAACGTGGTTTCTAGGACTCTAAACCAAGTTTCATGCACAATTAGTGCTTATAAGTGTCTCAATGAGATTTGTACAAGTTTGACGAACTTATGAAACATCTAACAACGCGTTTCTAGGACTCTAAACCAAGTTTCATGAAACATGAGTGCTTATAAGTTCCTCAATGAGCTATTTACAAGTTTGATGAACTTATGAAACATCTCAAAACGTGTTTCTAGGACTCTAAACCAACCTTCATGCAACTTGAGTGCTTTTAAGTGTCTCAATGAGCTTTGTACTAGGTTGACGAAATTATGAGACATATAATAACTTGGTTTCTAGGACTCTAAACCAAGTTTCATGCCACATGAGTTCTTACAAGTGTCTCAACGAGCGTTGTACAAGTTGGACAAACTTATGAAACATCTAACAATGTGGTTTCTAGGACTTAAAACAAAGTTTCATGCAATACGGATGCTTATAAGTGTTTCAATTAGCTTTGTACAATTTTGACGAACTTATGAAATATCTTACAACTCGTTTCTAGGACTCCAAATCAAGTTTATTGCAATATGAGTGCTTATAAATATCTCAGTGAGCTTTGTACAAGTTTTACGAACTTATGAAACATCTAACAACGCGTTTCTAGGACTCTAATACAAGTTTCATGCAACATGACTGCTTATAAGTGTCTGAATGAACTTTGTACAAGATTTACGAACTTATGAAACATCTAACAACGTGGTTGCTAGGACACTAAACCAAGTATCATGCAACATGACTGCTTGTAAGTGTCTCAATGAGTTTTGTACAAGTTCGAAAAACTTTTGGAACATCTAACTACGTGGTTTCTAGGACTCTAAACCAAGTTTCATGCAAGATGAGTTCTTATAAGTGTCTCAATGAGATTCATACAAGTTTAACGAACTTATGAAACATCTAACAACGTGGTTGCTAGGACTCTAACCCAAGTTTCATGCAACATGAGTGCTTATAAGTGTTTCAATGAGTTTTGGACAAGTTTGACAAACTTATGAAACATCTAACAACGTGGTTTCTAGGAATTTAAACCAAGTTAAATGCACCATGAGTGCTTATAAGTGTCTCAATGAGCTTTTTACAAGTTTGACGACCTTATGAAACATCTAACAACGCGTTTCTAGGACTCTAAAACAAGTTTCAAGCAACATGAGTGCTTATAAGTGTCTCAATGAGCTTTGTACAAATTTTACGAACTTAAGAAACCTCTAATAATCTAAACAAAGTTTCATGCAATATGAGTGCTTATAAGTCTCTCAATGAGCTTTGTACAATTTTAACGAACTTATGAAACATCTAAAAACGTGGTTTCTAGGAATTTAAACTAAGTTTCATGCAACATGTGTGCTTATAAGTGTCTCAATGAGTTTTGTACAATTTTAGATGAAACATCTAAAAACGTGGTTGCTCGGACTCTAAACCAAGTTTCATGCAACACGAGTGCTTATAAGTGTCTCAATGAGTTTTGTACAAGTTTGACAAACTTTTGAAATATCTAACAATGTGGTTTCTAGGACTCAAAACCATGTTTCATGCAATACGAGTGCTTATAAGTTTCTCAATGAACTTTGTACAAGTTTGACGAACTTATGAAACATCTAACAACTCGTTTCTAGGACTCTAAACCAAGTTTCATGCAACATGAGTGCTTATAAGTGTCTCAATGAGCTTTGTACAAGTTTTACAAACTTATGAAACATCTAATAACGCATTTCTAGGACTCTAAACCAAGTTTTATTCAACATGAGTGCTTATAAGTGTCTCAATGAGCTTTATACTAGTTTGACTAACTTATGAAACATCTAAAAACGTGGTTGCTAGGACTCTAAACCAAGTTTCATGCAACATGAGTGCTTATAAGTGTATCAATGAGTTTTGTACAAGTTTGACGAACTTATAAAACATCTAACAACGTGGTTGCTAGGACTCTAAACCAAGTTTCATGCAACATGAGTGCTTATAAGTGTCTCAATGAGCTTTGTACTAGATTGACGAACTTATGAAACATCTAACAACTCGGTTTCTAGGACTCTAAACCAAGTTTCATGCAACATGAGTGCTTATAAGTGTCTCAATGACCTTTATACTAGTTTGACTAACTTATGAAACATCTAAAAACGTGGTTGCTAGGACTCTAAACCAAGTTTCATGCAACATGAGTGCTTATAAGTGTATCAATGAGTTTTGTACAAGTTTGACAAACTTTTGAAACATCTAACAACGTGATTTCTAGGACTCTAAACCAAGTTTCATGCAAGATGAGTGCTTTTAAGTGTCTCAATGAGATTTTTACAAGTTTAATGAGCTTATGAAACATCAAACAACGTGGTTGCTAGGACTCTAAACCAAGTTTCATGCAACATGAGTGCTTATAAGTGTCTCAATGAGCTTTGTACTAGTTTGACTAACTTAATAAACATCTAACAACGTGGTTTCTAGGACTCTAAACCAAGTTTCATGCACAATTAGTGCTTATAAGTGTCTCAATGAGATTTGTACAAGTTTGAGGAACTTATGAAACATCTAACAACGCGTTTCTAGGACTCTAAACCAAGTTTCATGAAACATGATTGCTTATAAGTTCCTCAATGAGCTATTTACAAGTTTGACGAACTTATGAAACATCTCAAAACGTGTTTCTAGGACTCTAAACCAACCTTCATGCAACATGAGTGCTTTTAAGTGTCTCAATGAGCTTTGTACTAGGTTGACGAAATTATGAGACATATAATAACTTGGTTTCTAGGACTCTAAACCAAGTTTCATGCCACATGAGTTCTTACAAGTGTCTCAACGAGCGTTGTACAAGTTGGACAAACTTATGAAACATCTAACAATGTGGTTTCTAGGACTTAAAACAAAGTTTCATGCAATACGGATGCTTATAAGTGTTTCAATTAGCTTTGTACAATTTTGACGAACTTATGAAACATCTAACAACTCGTTTCTAGGACTCCAAATCAAGTTTATTGCAATATGAGTGCTTATAAATATCTCGGTGAGCTTTGTACAAGTTTGACGAACTTATGAAACATCTAACAACGCGTTTCTAGGACTCTAATACAAGTTTCATGCAACATGACTGCTTATAAGTGTCCGAATGAACTTTGTACAAGATTTACGAACTTATGAAACATCTAACAACGTGGTTGCTAGGACACTAAACCAAGTATCATGCAACATGACTGCTTGTAAGTGTCTCAATGAGTTTTGTACAAGTTCGAAAAACTTTTGGAACATCTAACTACG
Source organism: Cochlearia excelsa (assembly GCA_963556525.1). Taxonomy (NCBI): domain Eukaryota; kingdom Viridiplantae; phylum Streptophyta; class Magnoliopsida; order Brassicales; family Brassicaceae; genus Cochlearia; species Cochlearia excelsa. Next base: position 99,561 of record CAUVZT010000076.1, read on the forward strand.
TGGTTTCTAGGACTCTAAACCAAGTTTCATGCAAGATGAGTTCTTATAAGTGTCTCAATGAGATTCGTACAAGTTTAACGAACTTATGAAACATCTAACAACGTGGTTGCTAGGACTCTAACCCAAGTTTCATGCAACATGAGTGCTTATAAGTGTTTCAATGAGTTTTGGACAAGTTTGACAAACTTATGAAACATCTAACAACGTGGTTTCTAGGAATCTAAACCAAGTTAAATGCACCATGAGTGCTTATAAGTGTCTCAATGAGCTTTGTACAAGTTTGACGACCTTATGAAACATCTAACAACGCGTTTCTAGGACTCTAAAACAAGTTTCATGCAACATGAGTGCTTATAAGTGTCTCAATGAGCTTTGTACAAATTTTACGAACTTAAGAAACCTCTAATAATCTAAACAAAGTTTCATGCAATATGAGTGCTTATAAGTCTCTCAATGAGCTTTGTACAATTTTAACGAACTTATGAAACATCTAAAAACGTGGTTTCTAGGAATTTAAACTAAGTTTCATGCAACATGTGTGCTTATAAGTGTCTCAATGAGTTTTGTACAATTTTAGATGAAACATCTAAAAACGTGGTTGCTCGGACTCTAAACCAAGTTTCATGCAACACGAGTGCTTATAAGTGTCTCAATGAGTTTTGTACAAGTTTGACAAACTTTTGAAATATCTAACAATGTGGTTTCTAGGACTCAAAACCATGTTTCATGCAATACGAGTGCTTATAAGTGTCTCAATGAATTTTGTACAAGTTTGACGAACTTATGAAACATCTAACAACTCGTTTCTAGGACTCTAAACCAAGTTTCATGCAACATGAGTGCTTATAAGTGTCTCAATGAGCTTTGTACAAGTTTTACAAACTTATGAAACATCTAATAACGCATTTCTAGGACTCTAAACCAAGTTTTATTCAACATGAGTGCTTATAAGTGTCTCAATGAGCTTTATACTAGTTTGACTAACTTATGAAACATCTAAAAACGTGGTTGCTAGGACTCTAAACCAAGTTTCATGCAACATGAGTGCTTATAAGTGTATCAATGAGTTTTGTACAAGTTTGACAAACTTTTGAAACATCTAACAACGTGGTTTCTAGGAATCTAAACCAAGTTTCATGCAAGATGAGTGCTTATAAGTGCATCAATGAGCTTAGTACAAGTTTAGCGAACTTATGAAACATCTAATAACGCATTTCTAGGACTCTAAACCAAGTTTTATTCAACATGAGTGCTTATAAGTGTCTCAATGAGCTTTATACTAGTTTGACTAACTTATGAAACATCTAAAAACGTGGTTGCTAGGACTCTAAACCAAGTTTCATGCAACATGAGTGCTTATAAGTGTATCAATGAGTTTTGTACAAGTTTGACGAACTTATAAAACATCTAACAACGTGGTTGCTAGGACTCTAAACCAAGTTTCATGCAACATGAGTGCTTATAAGTGTCTCAATGAGCTTTGTACTAGATTAACGAACTTATGAAACATCTAACAACTCAGTTTCTAGGACTCTAAACCAAGTTTCATGCAACATGAGTGCTTATAAGTGTCTCAATGACCTTTATACTAGTTTGACTAACTTATGAAACATCTAAAAACGTGGTTGCTAGGACTCTAAACCAAGTTTCATGCAACATGAGTGCTTATAAGTGTATCAATGAGTTTTGTACAAGTTTGACAAACTTTTGAAACATCTAACAACGTGATTTCTAGGACTCTAAACCAAGTTTCATGCAAGATGAGTGCTTTTAAGTGTCTCAATGAGATTTTTACAAGTTTAATGAGCTTATGAAACATCAAACAACATGGTTGCTAGGACTCTAAACCAAGTTTCATGCAACATGAGTGCTTATAAGTGTCTCAATGAGCTTTGTACTAGTTTGACTAACTTAATAAACATCTAACAACGTGGTTTCTAGGACTCTAAACCAAGTTTCATGCACAATTAGTGCTTATAAGTGTCTCAATGAGATTTGTACAAGTTTGACGAACTTATGAAACATCTAACAACGCGTTTCTAGGACTCTAAACCAAGTTTCATGAAACATGATTGCTTATAAGTTCCTCAATGAGCTATTTACAAGTTTGACAAACTTATGAAACATCTCAAAACGTGTTTCTAGGACTCTAAACCAACCTTCATGCAACATGAGTGCTTTTAAGTGTCTCAATGAGCTTTGTACTAGGTTGACGAAATTATGAGACATATAATAACTTGGTTTCTAGGACTCTAAACCAAGTTTCATGCCACATGAGTTCTTACAAGTGTCTCAACGAGCGTTGTACAAGTTGGACAAACTTATGAAACATCTAACAATGTGGTTTCTAGGACTTAAAACAAAGTATCATGCAATACGGATGCTTATAAGTGTTTCAATTAGCTTTGTACAATTTTGACGAACTTATGAAACATCTAACAACTCGTTTCTAGGACTCCAAATCAAGTTTATTGCAATATGAGTGCTTATAAATATCTCAGTGAGCTTTGTACAAGTTTGACGAACTTATGAAACATCTAACAACGCGTTTCTAGGACTCTAATACAAGTTTCATGCAACATGACTGCTTATAAGTGTCTGAATGAACTTTGTACAAGATTTACGAACTTATGAAACATCTAACAACGTGGTTGCTAGGACACTAAACAAGGTATCATGCAACATGACTGCTTGTAAGTGTCTCAATGAGTTTTGTACAAGTTCGAAAAACTTTTGGAACATCTAACTACGTGGTTTCTAGGACTCTAAACCAAGTTTCATGCAAGATGAGTTCTTATAAGTGTCTCAATGAGATTCGTACAAGTTTAACGAACTTATGAAACATCTAACAACGTGGTTGCTAGGACTCTAACCCAAGTTTCATGCAACATGAGTGCTTATAAGTGTTTCAATGAGTTTTGGACAAGTTTGACAAACTTATGAAACATCTAACAACGTGGTTTCTAGGAATCTAAACCAAGTTAAATGCACCATGAGTGCTTATAAGTGTCTCAATGAGCTTTGTACAAGTTTGACGACCTTATGAAACATCTAACAACGCGTTTCTAGGACTCTAAAACAAGTTTCATGCAACATGAGTGCTTATAAGTGTCTCAATGAGCTTTGTACAAATTTTACGAACTTAAGAAACCTCTAATAATCTAAACAAAGTTTCATGCAATATGAGTGCTTATAAGTCTCTCAATGAGCTTTGTACAATTTTAACGAACTTATGAAACATCTAAAAACGTGGTTTCTAGGAATTTAAACTAAGTTTCATGCAACATGTGTGCTTATAAGTGTCTCGATGAGTTTTGTACAAGTTTAGATGAAACATCTAAAAACGTGGTTGCTCGGACTCTAAACCAAGTTTCATGCACCACGAGTGCTTATTAGTGTCTCAATGAGTTTTGTACAAGTTTGACAAACTTTTGAAATATCTAACAATGTGGTTTCTAGGACTCAAAACCATGTTTCATGCAATACGAGTGCTTATAAGTGTCTCAATGAACTTTGTACAAGTTTGACGAACTTATGAAACATCTAACAACTCGTTTCTAGGACTCTAAACCAAGTTTCATGCAACATGAGTGCTTATAAGTGTCTCAATGATCTTTGTACAAGTTTTACAAACTTATGAAACATCTAATAACGCATTTCTAGGACTCTAAACCAAGTTTTATTCAACATGAGTGCTTATAAGTGTCTCAATGAGCTTTATACTAGTTTGACTAACTTATGAAACATCTAAAAACGTGGTTGCTAGGACTCTAAACCAAGTTTCATGCAACATGAGTGCTTATAAGTGTATCAATGAGTTTTGTACAAGTTTGACAAACTTTTGAAACATCTAACAACGTGGTTTCTAGGAATCTAAACCAAGTTTCATGCAAGATGAGTGCTTATAAGTGCATCAATGAGCTTAGTACAAGTTTAGCGAACTTATGAAACATCTAATAACGCATTTCTAGGACTCTAAACCAAGTTTTATTCAACATGAGTGCTTATAAGTGTCTCAATGAGCTTAATACTAGTTTGACTAACTTATGAAACATCTAAAAACGTGGTTGCTAGGACTCTAAACCAAGTTTCATGCAACATGAGTGCTTATAAGTGTATCAATGAGTTTTGTACAAGTTTGACAAACTTTTGAAACATCTAACAACGTGGTTTCTAGGACTCTAAACCAAGTTTCATGCAAGATGAGTGCTTATAAGTGTCTCAATGAGCTTACTACAAGTTTAACGAACTTATGAAACATTATAACAAAGTGGTTGCTAGGACTCTAAACCAAGTTTCATGCAACATGAGTGCTTATCAGTGTCTCAATAAGTTTTGGACAAGTTTGACAAACTTATGAAACATCTAACAACGTGGTTTCTAGGACTCTAAACCAAGTTTCATGCGACATGAGTGCTTATAAGTGTCTCAATTATCTTTGTACTAGTTTGACTAACTTATGAAACATCTAAAAACGTGGTTTCTAGGACTCTAAACCAAGTTTCATGCAACCGAGTGCTTATAAGTGTCTCAATGAGCTTCGTACAAGTTTAACGAAGTTATTAAACATCTAACAGCGGGGTTGCTAGGATTCTAAACCAAGTATCATGCAACATGAGTGCTGATAAGTGTCTCACTGATTTTTGGAAAAGTTTGACAAATTTTTGAAAAATCTAACTACGTGGTTTCTAGGAATCTAAACCAAGTTAAATGCAACATGAGTGCTTATAAGTGTCTCAATGTGCTTTGTAAAAGTTTGACGAACTTATGAAACATCTAACAACGCGTTTCTAGGACTCTAAACCAAGTTTCATGAAACACAAGTGCTTATAAGTGTTTCAATGAGCTTTGTACAAATTTTTACGACCTTATCAAACCTCTAATAACGCTTTTCTAGGAGTCTAAACCAAGTTTCATGCAACATGAGAGCTTATAAGTGTCTCAATGAGCTTTTTACAAGTATAGCGAACTTAGGAAACATGTAACAACGTGGTTGCTAGGACTCTAAACAAAGTTTCATGCAACACGAGTGCTTATAAGTGTCACAATGAGTTTTTTACAAGTTTGACAAACTTTTGAAACATCTAACAAAGTGGTTTATCGGACTCAAAACCAAGTTTCATGCAATACGAGTGCTTATAAGTGTTTCAATGAGCTTTTTACTAGTTTTACGAACATATGAAATATCTAACAACGCGTTTCTAGGACTCCAAACCAAGTTTATTGCAATATGAGTTCTTATAAGTGTCTCAATGAACTTTGTACAAGTTTGACGAACTTATGAAACATCTAACAACACATTTCTAGGACTCTAAACCAAGTTTCATGCAACATGTGTCTTATAAGTGTCTCAATGAGCTTTTTACTAGTTTGACTAACTTATGAAACATCTAACAACGTGGTTGCTAGGACTTTAAACAAAATTTCATGCAACATGAGTGCTTATAAGTGTCTCAATAATTTTTGTACAAGTTTGACAAACTTATGAAACATCTAACAACGTGGTTTCTAAGATTCTAAACCAAGTTTCATGCAACATAAGTGCTTATAAGTGTCTCAATGAGCTTCGTACAAGTTTAACGAACTTATGAAACATCTAATAATGTGGCTGCTAGGACTCTAAACCAATTTTCATGCAACATGAGTGCTTATACGTGTCTCAATGAGCTTTGTACTAGTTTTACTAACTTATGAAACATCTAACAACGTGGTTGCTAGGAATCTTAACCAAGTTTCATGCAATATGAGTGCTTATAAGTGTCTCTATGAGTTTTTTACAAGTTTGACAAACTTATGAAACATCTAACAACGTGGTTTCTAGGACTCTAAAGCATGTTTCATGCAACATGAGTGCATATAAGTGTCTTAATGACCTTCATACAAGTTTAGCGAACTTATGAAACATCTAACAACGTGGTTGCTAGGACTCTAAACCAAGTTTCATGCAACATGAGTGCTTATAAGTGTCTCAATGAGCTTTGTACAAGTTTGTCAAACTTATGAAATATCTAACAACGAGGTTTCTAGGACTCTAAACCAAGTTTCATCCAACATGAGTGCTTATAAGTTTCTCGATGAGGTTTGTACTAGTTTGACTAACTTATAAAACATCTAACAACGTGGTTGCTAGGACTAGATCTAAACCATGTTTCATGCAACATGAGTGCATATAAGTGTCTCAATGAGTTTGTACAAGTTTTACAAAGTTATGAAACATCTAACAACGTGGTTTCTAGGACTCTAAACCAAGTTTCATGCAACATGAGTGCTTATAAGTTTCTCAATGAGCTTTGTATAAGTTTGACAAACTTATGAAACATCTAACAACGCGTTTCGAGGACTCTAAACCAAGTTTCATGCAACATGAGTGCTTATAAATGTCTCAATGAGCTTTGTTCAAATTATACGAACTTATGAAACATCTAATAACGCGTTTCTAAGACTCTAAAGCAAGTTTCATGCAAAATGAGTGCTTATAAGTGTCTCAATGAGCTTTGTACTAGTTTGACTAACTTATGAAACATCTAACAACGTGGTTTCTAGGACTCTAAACCAAGTTTCATGCAACCTGAGTTCTTATAAGTGTCTCAATGAGGTTCGTACAAGTTTAACGAACTTATAAAACATCTAACAACGTGGTTGCTAGGATTCTAGACCAAGATTCATGCAACTTGAGTGATTATAAGTGTCTCAATGAGCTTTGTACAAGTTTGAGAAACTTATGAAACATCTAACAACGTGGTTTCTAGGACTCTAAACCAAGTTTCATGCAACATGAGTGCTTATAAGTGTCTCAATGAGCTTTGTACTAGTTTGATAAAATTACGTAACATCTAACAACGTGGTTGCTAGGACTCTAAACCGAGTTTCATGCAACATGAGTGGTTATAATTGTCTCAATGAGTTTTGTACAAGTTTGACAAACATATGAAACATCTAACAACGTGGTGTCTAGGACTCTTAACCAAGTTTCATGCGACATGAGTGCTTATAAGTGTCTCAATGATCTCCGTAAACGTTTAACGAACTTATGAAACATCTAACAACGTGGTTGCTAGGACTCTAAACCAAGTTTCATGCAACATGAGTGCTTATAAGTTCCTCAATGAGCTTTGTACAAGTTTCACAAACTTATGAAACATCTAACCACGAGTTTCTAGGACTCTAAACCAAGTTTTATGCATTATCATTGCTTATAAGTGTCTCAATGAGCTTTGTACAAGTTTGAGGAACTTATGAAACATCTAACAACGCGTTTCTAGGACTCTAAACCAAGTGTCATGCAATATGAGTGCTTATGATACGCTCTTGGCCAAGAAAACAACTCCAGGTACAAGGTAAGCTCTTTTCTTATGGCGGATGGAGAATTGGGGGGTAATAGACGAAGTTAAAAAACCAGTGGATATGGTGGTGTAGCGGCGCGAAATGGTGGTGTACGTTTCAAGGAAGTTATGGACTACTTCCTTGATGGATAGGAGAAACTCTTGGAAGCAATCGGCTTGTAAGAGTCTCGAATTCAAAGAATTAATCAGTGTGAGTCGAAACAAAAGTTTTGTATAAAAGTTTGACTAAAGAATACAAAGGGTGGCGTGAAGCTTATATAGAGGAGCACAACTCGCTTCCTTTTTAGGTCTTTACGGAAAAGTACAAAAAGGAAATTTTCTAGAGAAATGGAAATCGCCACATAACGAAAAGTAAATTGTAAAACAACATGAAGTTTTAAACAAGCTAAACATCATGTAGTTTCACCGATAGGACAACGAGTAGTTTAGAGTGCCTCGCTTAGTACACTCTTGAACGTAACGTCACTAAGTAATCGACAAAGTGCTCTTCTTGGCCTCATTAAAACCCTTGCATAGTAAACCCAATGGGACAAACCTACGCAAAGGGAAAGAGTACCGAGTCGAAACACTTAGTTACTTAGTTTCATTACCTTGATCTTCTTTCTAGGCCATGATGAAGATGTTGAAGAAGCTCCTAGCTGCTCCTCCAAGTTCCTCTAAGATCAATGCTTGAACGTCATTAGCTAGCTTCTTGGCCATCGCTCGTGTAACCACACCTTCATGTTGCTAGGTGCTTTGTGCGTGATCGGTGTCGAGTTGTCGAGCGCCTTGGTGATCGGTGTCGAGTTGTCGAGCGCCTTGGTTCTCGGTATCCGGTTCCATGCTCATATCATCCCCTCCCTCTTTAAAAGGATTTGTCCTCAAATCTGAATCTGCAAAATAAGGAGACAAGTCAATAACGTTGAATGAATCCGAAATGTCATACTTACCATGGAGGTCGATCTTGTAGGCGTTGTCGTTGATCCGCCGGGTTACTTTGAAATGTTCGTCTACTCGTGGCATTAGCTTAGACTTCCTCTCAGCCGGGAACCGCTCCTTCCTCAGGTGGATCCACACCAAGTCGCCTTCTTCAAACACCATCTCCTTGCGGCCCTTGTTTGCATGCTTAGCGTATTGCTTGGTCTTCTTCTCTATATTCTCCCTAGCCTTCTCGTGCATTTTCCTAACATGTTCAGCCTTTTTCTTGCCATCAACACTAGACATTTCACTCAAAGGTAAAACAATTAGATCAAGCGGAGACATAGGATTAAAACCGTATACTAGTTCAAAAGGAGAATAAAGGGTAGTAGAATGCTTAACGTGGTTATAAGCGAACTCAACATGGGGTAGACACTCTTCCCATGACTTGAGGTTGCTTTTCACCAATGTCCTTAGAAGCATTGACAACGACTTGTTCACAAATTTAGTTTGTTCGTCGGTTGATGGATGGCAAGTGGTGGAGAAAGATAGCTTGGTTCCTAGCTTAGCCCACAAGGTGCGCCAAAAGTGGCTCACGAACTTGGTGTCTTTGTCCGAAACTATCACTAGGGGAATGCCATCTAGTCTCACTACTTCTCCGAAAAACAAGTTAGCTACACTTAGCGCATCATCGGTCTTGTGGCAAGCTATAAAATGAGCCATCTTGCTAAACGTGTCCACAACAAAAAAGATAGAATCTCTACCATTTATGGTTCGAGGTAAGCCAATCACAAAATCCATAGACCAAGGGTTGGAAGGTATGGGCAAAGGAGTGTACAAACCGTGTGGCTGAACCTTACTCTTGGCTTGTTTGCATGTGATGCACCTAAGACAAATTCTCTCCACATCTCTTCTCATATGCGGCCAATAGAAGTAAGCTTGGAGGCTTGCTAAGGTTTTTGCCACTCCAAAGTGTCTGCTAGTCCTCCACCATGAGCTTCTCGGACAAGTAGCTCCCTTACGAACTTGTAGGTATGCACAACCTATTGTGGAAGAACAAGTAGTCTTCCTGTCTATAGTAATTCTCACAAGAAAACTTAGCACATTTCAAGTAGTAAGCGCTAAACTCAGAATCAGATTCATACAACTTTTTTAGCATCTCAAATCCTATGAGTCTAGATGTTAATTCTGAGATTAGAGTGTACCTTCAGGACAATGCGTCGGCTACGACATTGTCCTTACCTTTCCTATACTTGATAACGTAGGGGAATGTCTCAATGAACTCTATCCAGCAGCCATGCCTCTTATTCAGCTTTTGTTGGCCTTTCAAGTGCTTTAGAGAGTCATGGTCCGTGTGGATGACAAACTCTTTGGGCCATAAATAATGTTGCAAAGTCGCAACGCCCTCACCAAGGCATAGAGCTCCTTGTCATAGGTGGGATAGTCCATGGTGGCCCCTCCAATTTTCTCGCTAAAGTAGGCAATCGGTTTCTTGTATTGCATCAATACAACTCCAATACCTACACCGAAGCATCACACTCAATTTCAAATGTTTTAACAAATTCAGTTAACATAAGTAATGGGGCATTGATAAGATTCTCTTTGAGGCTTTGGAAAGCCTTGTCTTGCGCATCTCCCCATCCGAAACCAACGTCTTTCTTGATAACTTTTGTCAATGTTGCCGCAATGGTGCTAAACTCCTTGACAAAACGCCTATAGAAGCCGGCTAATCCATGAAAGCTTCGAAATTCTCCAATGGTGGTTGGTGTCGCCTTGACCTTCTCTTCGTCGAACCTAACTCTTTATGTACTCACAACAAAGCCTAAGAAAACAATCTCATTAGGACATCAAGTACGGCTCGGACATGGGCAATGTGCTCGTCTAGTCTCTTGCTAAAGATTAGGATGTCATCAAAGTAAACTACCACAAAACACCTATAAAAGACCTCAAAACATGATTCATTATTCTCGTAAAAGTGCTAGGTGCATTAGTAAGACCGAAAGGCATAACAAACCACTCATATAAGCCTTGCTTGGTCTTGGAGGCCGTCTTCCACTAATCACCTCCTTCATCCTAATCTAATGGTAACCAATCTTAAGATCAATCTTATAGAACACGTTAGAACCACAAAATTCATCTAACATATCATCTAATCTAGGAATAGTGTGGCGATACTTCACCCTAATGTTGTTGATGGCTCGACAATCAACACACATGCGCCATGATCTGTCCTTCTTGGGTACAAGTAGCACATGTACAACATATGGACTCATGCTCTTTCGGATATGGCCCTTGCTCATCAACTCCTCAACCTGTTTCGAAACTCCTTCGTCTCCACCGGATTGGTCCTATAGGCATCGGTTTGGAAGCGCCAAACCGGGGAGTAGATCAATCGGGTGCTCAATGCCTCGGATTCGTGGCAAACCAGGTGGAATCTCCTGAAGAAAGACGTCACTATAGTCTTGCAAAAGCTTGGCAAAATCACTAAGAAGATCTTGTGGAGGATTAGTGCTAACAAGGCTCTCTTTATACACAAATAACAAAATAGAACAATTTAAAGTTAAGAGTTGAGAAACTTCTCTTTGGTTCATGTAGAGGTTGGTGGACGGAGTTGGAGCATTCTCTTTCTCTTCTTTGAGCTTGAGGTAGAGTTGTTCTTGATACACTTCACTAGGTGTGAGAGGAGCAAGGGTGACCTTTTTGCATTTGAATTCAAATGAGTGCTTGTTAGTGTAGCCGTAATGCAGATTGCCACGGCCTCGCCTAAAAATATATGGCTTGAACACATAGGTATCACGTCACAAAGCAGTTCATCTTCATACTTTCCAATAGAGAAGGACAATCTGATTTGGCGAGTCACCGTTAAGGCCCCACTTTCATTCAACCATTGTCGCTTGTATGGACGCGGATGAGAGATAGTTTCTAGGCTTAACTTCTTAACCATGAGCTCACTAGCTGCATTAGTACAACTCCCACCATCTATGATGAGGCTACACACATTGCCCTTGATGATGCACCGCGTGTGGAAGAGGTGGTCTCTTTGGACTAGTTCCTCCAGTTGGTTATGCACACTCAATGTCCTCCGAGCAACTAGCATCTCTCTAATGGCAGCTACTTCTTCTTCCTCTTCATAAGCACTCATGTTGCATGAAACTTGGTTTAGATTCATAGAAACGCGTTGTTAAATGTTTCATAAGTTCGTCAAACTAGTACAAAGCTTATTGAGACACTTATAAGCACTCATGTGGCATGAAACTTGGTATCGAGTCCTAGAAACGCGTTGTTAGATGTTTCATATAAGTTCGTCAAACTTGTACAAAGCTCATTGAGACACTTATAAGCACTCATGTTGCATGAAACTTGGTTTAGAGTCCTAGAAACGCGTTGTTAGATGTTTCATAAGTTCGTCAAACTAGTACAAAGCTCATTGAGACACTTATAAGCACTCATGTTGCATGAAACTTGGTTTAGAGTCCTAAAAACGCGTTGTTAGATGTTTCATAAGTTCGTCAAACAAGTACAAAGGTCATTGAGACACTTATAAGCAGTCATGTTGCATGAAACTTGGTTTAGGGTCCTAGAAAGGCGTTATTAGATGTTTCATAAGTTCGCCAAACTAGTACAAAGGTCATTGAGACCTTTATAAGCACTCATGGTTCATGAAACTTGGTTTAGAGTATTAGAAATCGCGTTGTTAGATGTTTCATAAGTTCGTCAAACAAGTACAAAGCTCATTGAGACACTTATAAGCACTCATGTTGCATGAAACTTGGTTTGAGTCCTAGAAACGCGTTGTTAGATGTTTCATAAGTTCGTCAAACTAGTACAAAGCTCATTGAGACACTTATAAGCACTCAGGTCGCATGAAACTTGGTTTAGAGTCCTAGAAACGCGTTGTTAGATGTTTCATAAGTTCGTCAAACATATACAAAGCTCATTGAGACACTTATAAGCACTCATGTTGCATGAAACTTGGTTTTGAGTCCTAGAAATGCGTTTTTAGATGTTTCATAAGTTCGCCAAACTAGTACAAAGATCCTTGAGACACTTATAAGCACTCACGGTTCACGAAACTTGGTTTAGAGTATTAGAAATCGCGTTGTTAGATGTTTCATAAGTTCGTCAAACAAGTACAAAGCTCATTGAGACACTTATAAGCACTCATGTTGCATGAAACTTGGTTTAGAGTCCTAGAAACGCGTTGTTAGATGTTTCATAAGTTCGTCAAACTTGTACAAAGCTCATTGAAAAACTTATATGCACTCATGTTGAATGAAACTTGGTTAAGACTCCTAGAAACGCGTTGTTAGATGTTTCATAAGTTCGTCAAACTAGTACAAAGCTCATTGAGACACTTATAAGCACTCATGTTTCATGAAACTTGGTTTAGAGTCCTAGAAACGCGTTGTTAGATTTTTCATAAGTTCGTCAAACTAGTACAAAGCTCATTGAAACATTTATAAGCACTCATGTTGCATGAAACTTGGTTTAGAGTCCTAGAAACCGCGTTGTTAGATGTTTCATAAGTTCGTCATCCTAGTACAAAGCTCATTGAGCCACTTATAAGCACTCATGTTGCATGAAACTTGGTTTTGAGTCCTAGAAACGCGTTGTTAGATGTTTCATAAGTTCGTAAAACAAGTACAAAGCTCATTGAGACACTTATAAGCACTCATGTTGCATGAAACTTGGTTTAGAGTCCTAGAAACGCGTTGTTAGATGTTTCATAAGTTCGTTAAAGTTGTACAAAGCTCATTGAGACACTTATATGCACTCATGTTGAATGCAACTTTGTTAAGACTTCTAGAAACGCGTTGTTAGATGTTTCATAAGTTCGTCAAAATTGTACAAAGCTCATTGAGACACTTATAAGCACTCATGTTGCATGAAACTTGGTTTAGAGTTCTAGAAACTGCGTTGTTAGATTTTTCATAAGTTCGTCAAACTAGTGCAAAGCTCATTGAGCCACTTATAAGCACTCATGTTGCATGAAACTTGGTTTAGAGTCTTAGAAACGTGTTTTTAGATGTTTCATAAGTTTGTTAAACTTGTACAAAACTCATTGAGAAACTTATATGCACTCATGTTGAATGCAACTTTGTTAAAACTCCTAGAAACGGGTTGTTAGATGTTTCAAAATTTCGTCAAACTTGTACAAAGCTCATTGAAACACATAAGTACTCATGTTTCATGAAACTTGGTTTAAAGTCCTAGAAACGTGTTGTTAGATGTTTCATAAGTTCGTCAAACTAGTACAAAGCTCATGGAGATACTTATAAGCACTCATGTTGCATGAAACTTGGTTTAGAGTCCTAGAAACGAGTTGTTAGATGTTTCATAAGTTCGTCAAACAAGTACAAAGCTCATTGAGACACTTATAAGATCTCATGTTGCATGAAACTTGGTTTAGAGTCCTATAAATGCGTTATTAGATGTTTCATAAGTTTGTCAAACTTGTACAAAGCTCATTGAGACACTTATATGCACCGATGTTGCATGAAACTTGGTTAAGACTCTTAGAAACGCGTTGTTAGATGTTTCATAAGTTCGTCAAACTAGTACAAAGCCCATTGAGACAATTATAAGCACTCATGTTGCATGAAACTTGGTTTAGAGTCCTAGAAACGCGGTTTTACATGTTTCATAAGTTCGTCAAGCTAGTACAAAGCTCATTGAGACACTTATAAGCACTCATGTTGCATGAAACTTGGTTTAGAGTCCTAGAAACGCGTTGTTAGATGTTTTATAAGTTCGTCAAACTTGTACAAAGCTCATTGAGACACTTATATGCACTGATGTTGCATGAAACTTGGTTAAGACTCCTAGAAACGCGTTGTTAGATGTTTCATAAGTTCGTCAAACTAGTACAAAAGCTCATTGAGACACTTATAAGCACTCATGTTGCATGAAACTTGGTTTAGAGTCCTAGAAACGAGTTGTTAGATATTTCATAAGTTCATCAAACTAGTACAAAGCTCATTGAGACACTTATAAGCACTCATGTTGCATGAAACTTGGTTTAGATTCCTAGAAACGCGTTGTTAGATGTTTCATAAGTTCGTCAAACTAGTACAAAGCTTATTGAGACACTTATATGCACTGATGTTGCATAAAACTTGGTTAAGACTCCTAGAAATGCGTTGTTAGATGTTTCATAAGTTCGTCAAACTAGTACAAAGCTCATATAGCCACTTATAAGCACTCATGTTTCATGAAACTTGGTTTAGAGTCCTAGAAACGCGGTGTTAGATGTTTCATAAGTTCGTCAAACAAGTACAAAGCTCATTGAGACACTTATAAGCACTCATGTTGCATGAAACTTGGTTTAGAGTCCTAGAAACACGTTGTTAGATGTTTCATAAGTTCGTTAAACTTGTACAAAACTCATTGAGACACTTATATGCACTCATGTTGAATGCAACTTTGTTAAGACTCCTAGAAACGGGTTGTTAAATGTTTCATAAGTTCGTCAAACTTGTACAAAGCTCATTGAAACACATACGTACTCATGTTTCATGAAACTTGGTTTAAAGTCCTAGAAATGCGTTGTTAGATGTTTCATAAGTTCGTCAAACTAGTACAAAGCTCATGGAGATACTTATAAGCACTCATGTTGCATGAAACTTGGTTTAGAGTCCTAGAAACGAGTTGTTAGATGTTTCATAAGTTCGTCAAACAAGTATAAAGGTCATTGAGACACTTATAAGATCTCATGTTGCATGAAACTTGGTTTAGAGTCCTTATAAATGCGTTGTTAGATGTTTCATAAGTTCGTCAAACTTGTACAAAGCTCATTGAGACACTTATATGCACTGATGTTGCATGAAACTTGGTTAAGACTCTTAGAAACGCGTTGTTAGATGTTTCATAAGTTCGTCAAACTAGTACAAAGCTCATTGAGACAATTATAAGCACTCATGCTGCATGAAACTTGGTTTAGAGTCCTAGAAACGCGGTTTTAGATGTTTCATAAGTTCGTCAAGCTAGTACAAAGCTCATTGAGACACTTATAAGCACTCATGTTGCATGAAACTTGGTTTAGAGTCCTAGAAACGCGTTGTTAGATGTTTTATAAGTTCGTCAAACTTGTACAAAGCTCATTGAGACACTTATATGCACTGATGTTGCATGAAACTTGGTTAAGACTCCTAGAAACGCGTTGTTAGATGTTTCATAAGTTCGTCAAACTAGTAAAAAAGCTCATTGAGACACTTATAAGCACTCATGTTGCATGAAACTTGGTTTAGAGTCCTAGAAACGCGTTGTTAGATATTTCATAAGATCATTAAACTAGTACAAAGCTCATTGAGACACTTATAAGCACTCATGTTGCATGAAACTTGGTTTAGATTCCTAGAAACGCGTTGTTAGATGTTTCATAAGTTCGTCAAACTAGTACAAAGCTTATTGAGACACTTATATGCACCGATGTTGCATGAAACTTGGTTAAGACTCCTAGAAACGCGTTGTTAGATGTTTCATAAGTTCGTCAAAATAGTACAAAGCTCATTGAGACACTTATAAGCACTCATGTTTCATGAAACTTGGTTCAGAGTCCTAGAAACGCGTTGTTAGATATTTCATAAGTTCGTCAAACTAGTACAAAGCTCATTGAGACACTTATAAGCACTCATGTTGCATGAAACTTGGTTTAGATTCCTAGAAACGCGTTGTTAGATGTTTCATAAGTTCGTCAAACTAGTACAAAGCTTATTGAGACACTTATAAGCACTCATGTTGCATGAAACTTGGTTTAGAGTCCTAGAAACGCGTTGTTAGATGTTTCATAAGTTCGTCAAACTTGTACAAAGCTCATTGAGACACTTATAAGAACTCATGTTGCATGAAACTTGGTTTAGATTCCTAGAAACGCGTTGTTAGATGTTTCATATGTTCGTCAAACTAGTACAAAGCTCATTGAGACACTTATAAGCACTCATGTTGCATGAAACTTGGTTTAGAATCCTAGAAACGGGTTGTTAGATGTTTCATAAGATTGTTAAACTTATACAAAGCTCATTGAGACACTTATAATCACTCATGTTGCATGAAACTTGGTTTAGAGTCCTAGAAACACATTGTTAGATGTTTCATAAGTTCGTCAAACTAGTACAAAGCTCACCGAGACACTTATAAGCACTCATGTTGCATGAAACTTGGTTTAGAGTCCTAGAAACGCGTTGTTAGATGTTTCATAAGTTCGTCAAACTTGTACAAAGCTCATTGAGACACTTATATGCACTCATGTTGAATGAAACTTGGTTAAGACTCCTAGAAACGCGTTGTTAGATGTTTCATAAGTTCGTCAAACTAGTACAAAGCTCATTGAGACACTTATAAGCACTCATGTTGCATGAAACTTGGTTTAGAGTTCTAGAAACCGCGTTGTTAGATTTTTCAGAAGTTCGTCAAACTAGTGCAAAGCTCATTGAGCCACTTATAAGCACTCATGTTGCATGAAACTTGGTTTAGATTCTTAGAAACGTGTTGTTAGATGTTTCATAAGTTCGTTAAACTTGTACAAAACTCATTGAGAAACTTATATGCACTCATGTTGAATGCAACATTGTTAAGACTCCTAGAAACGGGTTGTTAGATGTTTCATAAGTTCGTCAAACTTGTACAAAGCTCATTGAAACACATAAGTACTCATGTTTCATGAAACTTGGTTTAAAGTCCTAGAAACGCGTTGTTAGATGTTTCATAAGTTCGTCAAACTAGTACAAAGCTCATGCAGATACTTATAAGCACTCATGTTGCATGAAACTTGGTTTAGAGTCCTAGAAACGAGTTGTTAGATGTTTCATAAGTTCGTCAAACAAGTACAAAGCTCATTGAGACACTTATAAGATCTCATGTTGCATGAAACTTGTTTTAGAGTCCTATAAATGCGTTGTTAGATGTTTCATAAGTTCGTCAAACTTGTAGAAATCTCATTGAGACACTTATATGCACTGATGTTGCATGAAACTTGGTTAAGACTCCTAGAAACGAGTTGTTAGATGTTTCATAAGTTCGTCAAACTAGTACAAAGCTCATTGAGACAATTATAAGCACTCATGTTGCATGAAACTTGGTTTAGAGTCCTAGAAACGCGGTTTTAGATGTTTCATAAGTTCTTCAAGCTAGTACAAAGCTCATTGAGACACTTATAAGCACTCATGTTGCATGAAACTTGGTTTAGAGTCCTAGAAACGCGTTGTTAGATGTTTTATAAGTTCGTCAAACTTGTACAAAGCTCATTGAGACACTTATATGCACTGATGTTGCATGAAACTTGGTTAAGACTCCTAGAAACACGTTGTTAGATGTTTCATAAGTTCGTCAAACTAGTACAAAAGCTCATTGAGACACTTATAAGCACTCATGTTGCATGAAACTTGGTTTAGAGTCCTAGAAACGCGTTGTTAGATATTTCATAAGTTCATCAAACTAGTACAAAGCTCATTGAGACACTTATATGCACTCATGTTGAATGAAACTTGGTTAAGACTCCTAGAAACGCGTTGTTAGATGTTTCATAAGTTCGTCAAACTAGTACAAAGCTCATTGAGACACTTATAAGCACTCATGTTGCATGAAACTTGGTTTAGAGTTCTAGAAACTGCGTTGTTAGATTTTTCATAAGTTCGTCAAACTAGTGCAAAGCTCATTGAGCCACTTATAAGCACTCATGTTGCATGAAACTTGGTTTAGAGTCTTAGAAACGTGTTTTTAGATGTTTCATAAGTTTGTTAAACTTGTACAAAACTCATTGAGAAACTTATATGCACTCATGTTGAATGCAACTTTGTTAAAACTCCTAGAAACGGGTTGTTAGATGTTTCAAAATTTCGTCAAACTTGTACAAAGCTCATTGAAACACATAAGTACTCATGTTTCATGAAACTTGGTTTAAAGTCCTAGAAACGTGTTGTTAGATGTTTCATAAGTTCGTCAAACTAGTACAAAGCTCATGGAGATACTTATAAGCACTCATGTTGCATGAAACTTGGTTTAGAGTCCTAGAAACGAGTTGTTAGATGTTTCATAAGTTCGTCAAACAAGTACAAAACTCATTGAGACACTTATAAGATCTCATGTTGCATGAAACTTGGTTTAGAGTCCTATAAATGCGTTATTAGATGTTTCATAAGTTTGTCAAACTTGTACAAAGCTCATTGAGACACTTATATGCACCGATGTTGCATGAAACTTGGTTAAGACTCTTAGAAACGCGTTGTTAGATGTTTCATAAGTTCGTCAAACTAGTACAAAGCCCATTGAGACAATTATAAGCACTCATGTTGCATGAAACTTGGTTTAGAGTCCTAGAAACGCGGTTTTACATGTTTCATAAGTTCGTCAAGCTAGTACAAAGCTCATTGAGACACTTATAAGCACTCATGTTGCATGAAACTTGGTTTAGAGTCCTAGAAACGCGTTGTTAGATGTTTTATAAGTTCGTCAAACTTGTACAAAGCTCATTGAGACACTTATATGCACTGATGTTGCATGAAACTTGGTTAAGACTCCTAGAAACGCGTTGTTAGATGTTTCATAAGTTCGTCAAACTAGTACAAAAGCTCATTGAGACACTTATAAGCACTCATGTTGCATGAAACTTGGTTTAGAGTCCTAGAAACGAGTTGTTAGATATTTCATAAGTTCATCAAACTAGTACAAAGCTCATTGAGACACTTATAAGCACTCATGTTGCATGAAACTTGGTTTAGATTCCTAGAAACGCGTTGTTAGATGTTTCATAAGTTCGTCAAACTAGTACAAAGCTTATTGAGACACTTATATGCACCGATGTTGCATAAAACTTGGTTAAGACTCCTAGAAATGCGTTGTTAGATGTTTCATAAGTTCGTCAAACTAGTACAAAGCTCATTGAGACACTTATAAGCACTCATGTTGGATGAAACCTTGTTTAGAGTCCTAGAAACGCGTTGTTAGATATTTCCTAAGTTCGTCAAACTAGTACAAAACTCATTGAGAAACTTATATGCACTCATGTTGAATGCAACTTTGTTAAAACTCCTAGAAACGGGTTGTTAGATGTTTCATAAGTTCGTCAAACTTGTACAAAGCTCATTGAAACACATAAGTACTCATGTTTCATGAAACTTGGTTTAAAGTCCTAGAAACGTGTTGTTAGATGTTTCATAAGTTCGTCAAACTAGTACAAAGCTCATGGAGATACTTATAAGCACTCATGTTGCATGAAACTTGGTTTAGAGTCCTAGAAACGAGTTGTTAGATGTTTCATAAGTTCGTCAAACAAGTACAAAGCTCATTGAGACACTTATAAGATCTCATGTTGCATGAAACTTGGTTTAGAGTCCTATAAATGTGTTATTAGATGTTTCATAAGTTTGTCAAACTTGTACAAAGCTCATTGAGACACTTATATGCACTGATGTTGCATGAAACTTGGTTAAGACTCTTAGAAACGCGTTGTTAGATGTTTCATAAGTTCGTCAAACAAGTACAAAGCCCATTGAGACAATTATAAGCACTCATGTTGCATGAAACTTGGTTTAGAGTCCTAGAAACGCGGTTTTAGATGTTTCATAAGTTCGTCAAGCTAGTACAAAGCTCATTGAGACACTTATAAGCACTCATGTTGCATGAAACTTGGTTTAGAGTCCTAGAAACGCGTTGTTAGATGTTTTATAAGTTCGTCAAACTTGTACAAAGCTCATTGAGACACTTATATGCACTGATGTTGCATGAAACTTGGTTAAGACTCCTAGAAACGCGTTGTTAGATGTTTCATAAGTTCGTCAAACTAGTACAAAAGCTCATTGAGACACTTATAAGCACTCATGTTGCATGAAACTTGGTTTAGAGTCCTAGAAACGAGTTGTTAGATATTTCATAAGTTCATCAAACTAGTACAAAGCTCATTGAGACACTTATAAGCACTCATGTTGCATGAAACTTGGTTTAGATTCCTAGAAACGCGTTGTTAGATGTTTCATAAGTTCGTCAAACTAGTACAAAGCTTATTGAGACACTTATATGCACTGATGTTGCATGAAACTTGGTTAAGATTCCTAGAAACGCGTTGTTAGATGTTTGATAAGTTCGTCAAACTAGTACAAAGCTCATTGAGACACTTATAAGCACTCATGTTGCATGAAACTTGGTTTAGAGTCCTAGAAACGCGTTGTTAGATATTTCATAAGTTCGTCAAACTAGTACAAAGCTCATTGAGACACTTATAAGCACTCATGTTGCATGAAACTTGGCTTAGATTCCTAGAAACGCGTTGTTAGATGTTTCATAAGTTCGTCAAACTAGTACAAAGCTTATTGAGACACTTATAAGCACTCATGTTGCATGAAACTTGGTTTAGAGTCCTAGAAACGCATTGTTAGATGTTTCATAAGTTCGTCAAACTAGTACAAAGCTCACTGAGACACTTATAAGCACTCATGTTGCATGAAACTTGGTTTAGAGTCCTAGAAACGCGTTGTTAGATTTTTCATAAGTTCGTCAAACTTGTACAAAGCTCATTGAGACACTTATAAGCACTCATGTTGCATGAAACTTGGTTTAGAGTTCTAGAAACGCGTTGTTAGATATTTCATAAGTTCGTCAAACTAGTACAAAAGCTCATTGAGACACTTATAAGCACTCATGTTGCATGAAACTTGGTTTAGAGTCCTAGAAACGAGTTGTTACATATTTCATAAGTTCATCAAACTAGTACAAAACTCATTGAGACACTTATAAGCACTCATGTTGCATGAAACTTGGTTTAGATTCCTAGAAACGCGTTGTTAGATGTTTCATAAGTTCGTCAAACTAGTACAAAGCTTATTGAGACACTTATATGCACTGATGTTGCATGAAAGTTGGTTTAGATTCCTAGAAACGCGTTGTTAGATGTTTCATAAGTTCGTCAAACTAGTTCAAAACTCATTGAGACACTTATAAGCACTCATGTTGGATGAAACCTTGTTTAGAGTCCTAGAAACGCGTTGTTAGATATTTCATAAGTTCGTCAAACTAGTACAAAGCTCATTGAGACACTTATAAGCACTCATGTTGTATGAAACTTGGTTTAGATTCCTAGAAACGCGTTGTTAGATGTTTGAAATGTTCGTAAAACTAGTACAAAGCTCATTGAGACACTTATAAGCACTCATGTTGCATGAAACTTGGTTTAGAATCCTAGAAACGCGTTGTTAGATGTTTCATAAGATCGTTAAACTTATACAAAGCTCATTGAGACACTTATAAGCACTCATGTTGCATGAAACTTGGTTTAGAGTCCTAGAAACGCATTGTTAGATGTTTCATAAGTTCGTGAAACTAGTACAAAGCTCACTGAGACACTTATAAGCACTCATGTTGCATGAAACTTGGTTTAGAGTCCTAGAAACGCGTTGTTAGATTTTTCATAAGTTCGTCAAACTAGTGCAAAACTCATTGAGCCACTTATAAGCACTCATGTTGCATGAAACTTGGTTTAGAGTCTTAGAAACGTGTTGTTAGATGTTTCATAAGTTCGTCAAACAAGTACAAAGCTCATTGAGACACTTATAAGTACTCATGTTGCATGAAACTTTGTTTAGAATCCTAGAAACGCGTTGTTAGATGTTTCATAAGTTCGTCAAACTTGTACAAAGCTCATTGAGGAACTTATAAGCAATCATGTAGCATGAAACTTGGTTTAGAGTTCTAGAAAGGCGTTGTTAGTTTTTTCATAAGTTCGTCAAACTTGTACAAAGCTCATTGAGACACTTATAAGATCTCATGTTGCATGAAACTTGGTTTAGAGTCCTATAAATGCGTTATTAGATGTTTCATAAGTTTGTCAAACTTGTACAAAGCTCATTGAGACACTTATATGCACCGATGTTGCATGAAACTTGGTTAAGACTCTTAGAAACGCGTTGTTAGATGTTTCATAAGTTCGTCAAACTAGTACAAAGCCCATTGAGACAATTATAAGCACGCATGTTGCATGAAACTTGGTTTAGAGTCCTAGAAACGCGGTTTTAGATGTTTCATAAGTTCGTCAAGCTAGTACAAAGCTCATTGAGACACTTATAAAAACTCATGTTGCATGAAACTTGGTTTAGAGTCCTAGAAACGCGTTGTTAGATGTTTTATAAGTTCGTCAAACTTGTACAAAGCTCATTGAGACACTTATATGCACTGATGTTGCATGAAACTTGGTTAAGACTCCTAGAAACGCGTTGTTAGATGTTTCATAAGTTCGTCAAACTAGTACAAAAGCTCATTGAGACACTTATAAGCACTCATGTTGCATGAAACTTGGTTTAGAGTCCTAGAAACGAGTTGTTAGATATTTCATAAGTTCATCAAACTAGTACAAAGCTCATTGAGACACTTATAAGCACTCATGTTGCATGAAACTTGGTTTAGATTCCTAGAAACGCGTTATTAGATGTTTCATAAGTTCGTCAAACTAGTACAAAGCTTATTGAGACACTTATATGCACTCATGTTGCATGAAACTTGGTTAAGACTCCTAGAAACGCGTTGTTAGATGTTTCATAAGTTCGTCAAACTAGTACAAAACTCATTGAGACACTTATATGCACTGATGTTGCATGAAACTTGGTTAAGACTCCTAGAAACGCGTTGTTAGATGTTTCATAAGTTCGTCAAACTAGTACAAAAGCTCATTGAGACACTTATAAGCACTCATGTTGCATGAAACATAGTTTAGAGTCCTAGAAACGAGTTGTTAGATATTTCATAAGTTCATCAAACTAGTACAAAGCTCATTGAGACACTTATAAGCACTCATGTTGCATGAAACTTGGTTTAGATTCCTAGAAACGCGTTGTTAGATGTTTCATAAGTTCGTCAAACTAGTACAAAGCTTATTGAGACACTTATATGCACTGATGTTGCATGAAAGTTGGTTTAGATTCCTAGAAACGCGTTGTTAGATGTTTCATAAGTTCGTCAAACTAGTTCAAAGCTCATTGAGACACTTATAAGCACTCATGTTGGATGAAACCTTGTTTAGAGTCCTAGAAACGCGTTGTTAGATATTTCATAAGTTCGTCAAACTAGTACAAAGCTCATTGAGACACTTATAAGCACTCATGTTGCATGAAACTTGGTTTAGATTCCTAGAAACGCGTTGTTAGATGTTTCATAAGTTCGTCAAACTAGTACAAAGCTTATTGAGACACTTATAAGCACTCATGTTGCATGAAACTTGGTTTAGAGTCCTAGAAACGCGTTGTTAGATGTTTCATAAGTTCGTCAAACTTGTACAAAGCTCATTAAGACACTTATAAGAACTCATGTTGCATGAAACTTGGTTTAGAGTCCTAGAAACGCGTTGTTAGATGTTTGATATATTCGTCAAACTAGTACAAAGCTCATTGAGACACTTATAAGCACTCATGTTGCATGAAACTTGGTTTAGAATCCTAGAAATGCGTTGTTAGATGTTTCATAAGATCGTTAAACTTATACAAAGCTCATTGAGACACTTATAAGCACTCATGTTGCATGAAACTTGGTTTAGAGTCCTAGAAACGCATTGTTAGATGTTTCATAAGTTCGTGAAACTAGTACAAAGCTCACTGAGACACTTATAAGCACTCATGTTGCATGAAACTTGGTTTAGAGTCCTAGAAACGCGTTGTTAGATTTTTCATAAGTTCGTCAAACTAGTGCAAAGCTCATTGAGCCACTTATAAGCACTCATGTTGCATGAAACTTGGTTTAGAGTTCTAGAAACCGCGTTGTTAGATTTTTCATAAGTTCGTCAAACTAGTGCAAAGCTCATTGAGCCACTTATAAGCACTCATGTTGCATGAAACTTGGTTTAGAGTCTTAGAAACTTGTTGTTAGATGTTTCATAAGGTCGTCAAACAAGTACAAAGCTCATTGAGAAACTTATAAGTACTCATGTTGCATGAAACTTGGTTTAGAATCCTAGAAACGCGTTGTTAGATGTTTCATAAGTTCGTCAAACTTGTACAAAGCTCATTGAGGAACTTATAAGCAATCATGTAGCATGAAACTTGGTTTAGAGTTCTAGAAAGGCGTTGTTAGTTTTTTCATAAGTTCGTCAAACTTGTACAAAGCTCATTGAGACACTTATAAGCACTCATGTTGCATGAAACCTTGTTTAGAGTCCTAGGAACCACGTTGTTAAATGTTTCATAAGTTCATCAAACTAGTACAAAGCTCATTGAGACACTTATATGCACTCATGTTGAATGCAACTTTGTTAAGACTCCTAGAAACGGGTTGTTAGATGTTTCATAAGTTCGTCAAACTTGTACAAAGTTCATTGAAACACATATAAGTACTCATGTTGCATGAAACTTGGTTTAGAGTACTAGAAACGCGTTGTTAGATGTTTCATAAGTTCGTCAAACTTGAAGACTCCTAGAAACGCGTTGTTAGATTTTTCATAAGTTCCTAAAACTAGTACAAAGCTCATTGAGACAATTATAAGCACCCATGTTGCATGAAACTTTGTTTAGAGTCCTAACAACCACGTTGTTAGATGTTTCTTAAGTTCGTCAAACTTGTACAAAGTTCATTGAGTTAGATGTTTCATAAGTTCGTCAAACTAGTACAAAGCTCATTGAGACACTTATAAGCACTCATGTTGCATGAAACTTGGTTTAGCGTCCTAGAAACGAGTTGTTAGATGTTTCATAAGTTCCTTAAACTTGTACAAAGCTCATTGAGACACTTATATGCACTCATGTTGCATGAAACTTGGTTTAGAGTCCTAGAAACCGCGTTGTTAGATGTTTCATAAGTTCGTCAAACAAGTACAAAGCTCATTGAGACACTTATAAGATTTCATGTTGCATGAAAGTTGGTTTAGAGTCCTATAAACGCGTTGTTAGATGTTTCATAAGTTCGTCAAACTTGTACAAAGCTCATTGAGACACTTATATGCACTGATAATGCATGAAACTTGGTTAATACTCTTAGAAACGCGTTGTTAGATGTTTCATAAGTTCGTCAAACTAGTACAAAGCTCATTGAGACAATTATAAGCACTCATATTGCATGAAACTTGGTTTAGAGTCCTAGAAACACGTTGTTAGATGTTTCATAAGATCGTCAAACAAGTAAAAAACTCATTGAGACACTTATAAGAACTCATGTTGAATGAAACTTGGTTAAGACTCCTAGAAACACGTTGTTAGATGTTTCATAAGATCGTCAAACTAGTACAAAACTCATTGAGACACTTATAAGAACTCATCTTGAATGAAACTTGGTTAAGACTCCTACAAACGCGTTGTTAGATGTTTCATAAGTTCGTCAAACCTGTACAAAACTCATTGAGACACTTATAAGAACTCTTCTTGCACAAAACTTGGTTAAGACTCCAACAAACGCGTTGTTAGATGTTTCATAAGTTCATCAAACCTGTACAAAACTCATCGAGACAATTATAAGCACTCATGTTGCACAAAACTTGGTTAAGACTCCAAGAAACACGTTGTTAGATGTTTCATAAGTTCATCAAACTAGTACAAAGCTCATCGAGACAATTATAAGCACTCATGTTGCATGAAACTTGGTTTAGAGTCCTAGAAACGCGTTGTTATATGTTTCATAAGTTCTCCAAACTAGTACAAAGCTCATTGAGACACTTATAAGCACTAATGTTGCATGAAACTTGGTTTAGAGTCCTAGAAACCGCGTTGTTAGATGTTTCATAAGTTCTCCAAACTAGTACAAAGCTCATTGAGACACTTATAAGCACTAATGTTGCATGAAACTTGGTTTAGAGTCCTAGAAACCGCGTTGTTAGATGTTTCATAAATTCATCAAACTAGTACAAAGCTCATTGAGCCACTTATAAGCACTCATGTTGCATTAAACTTGATTTAGAGTCCTAGAAACGCGTTGTTAGATGTTTCATAAGTTCGTCAAACTAGTACAAAGCTCATTGAGAAACTTATAAGCACTCATGTTGAATGAAACTTGGTTAAGACTCCTAGAAACGCGTTGTTAGATGTTTCATAAGTTCGTCAAACTAGTACAAAGCTCATTGAGAAACTTATAAGAACTCATGTTGAATGAAACTTGGTTAAGACTCCTAGAAACGCGTTATTAGATGTTTCATAAGTTCGTCAAACTAGTACAAAGCTCATTGAGACACTTATAAGAACTCATGTTGAATGAAACTAGGTTAAGACTCCTAGAAACGCGTTATTAGATGTTTCATAAGTTCGTCAAACTAGTACAAAGCTCATTGAGACACTTATAAGCATTCATGTTGCTTGAAACTTGGTTTAGAGTCCTAGAAACGCGTTGAATGTTTCAAACTAGGTTAAGACTCCTACAAACGCGTTGACACTTAGATGTTCATAACATCAAAAAAGTTCAAAGTCATTGAAACTAGTACAAAGCTCATTGAGCCATGTTGCTTATAAGCATTCATGTTGCATGAAACTTGGTTTAGAGTCCTAGAAACGCGTTGTTAGATGTTTCATAACTTCGTCAAACTTCTACAAAGCTCATTGAGGAACTTATAAGCACTCATGTTGCATGAAACTTGGTTTAGAGTCCTAGAAACGCGTTGTTAGATGTTTCATAAGTTCGTCAAACTTCTACAAAGCTCATTGAGGAACTTATAAGCACTCATGTTGAATGAAACTTGGTTAAGACTCCTAGAAACGCGTTGTTAGATGTGTCATAAGTTCGTCAAACTAGTACAATACTCATTGAGACACTTATAAGCACTCATGTTGAATGAAACTTGGTTTAGAGTCCTAGAAACGCGTTGTTATATTTTTCATAAGTTCGTCAAACTAGTGTAAAGTTCATTGAGACACTTATATGCACTCATGTTGAATGAAACTTGGTTAAGACTCCTACAAACGCGTTGTTATATGTTTCATAAGTTCGTCAAACTAGTACAAAGCTCATTGAGACACTTATAAGCACTCATGTTGTATGAAACTTGGTTTAGAGTCCTAGAAACCGCGTTGTTAGATGTTTCATAAGTTCATCAAACTAGTACAAAGCTCATTGAGCCACTTATAAGCACTCATGTTGCATGAAACTTGGTTTAGAGTCCTAGAAACCGCGTTGTTAGATGTTTCATAAGTTCATCAAACTAGTACAAAGCTCATTGAGACACTTATAAGCACTCATGTTGCATGAAACTTGGTTTAGAGTCCTAGAAACGCGTTGTTAGATGTTTCATAAGTTCGTCAAACTTGTACAAAGCTCATTGAGACACTTATATGCACTCATGTTGAATGAAACTTGGTTCTCCTAGAAACGCGTTGTTAGATGTTTCATAAGTTCGTCAAACTAGTACAATACTCATATAGACACTTATAAGCACTCATGTTGAATGAAACTTGGTTCTCCTAGAAACGCGTTGTTAGATGTTTCATAAGTTCGTCAAACTAGTACAATACTCATATAGACACTTATAAGCACTCATGTTGCATGAAACTTGGTTTAGAGTCCTAGAAACGCGTTGTTAGATGTTTCATAACTTCGTCAAAAAAGTACAAAGCTCATTGAGAAACTTATAAGCACTCATGTTGCATGAAACTTGGTTTAGAGTCCTAGAAACGCGTTGTTAGATGTTTCATAACTTCGTCAAAAAAGTACAAAGCTCATTGAGGAACTTATAAGCAATCATGTATCATGAAACTTGGTTTAGAGTCCTAGAAACGCGTTGTTAGATGTTTCATAAGTTTGTCAAACTTGTACAAAGCTCATTGAGGAACTTATAAGCAATCATGTAACATGAAACTTGGTTTAGAGTCCTAGGAACCACGTTGTTAGATGTTTCATAAGTTCGTCAAACTAGTACAAAGCTCATTGAGACACTTATAAGCACTCATGTTGCATGAAACTTGGTTTAGAGTCCTAGGAAACGACGTTGTTAGATGTTTCATAAGTTCGTCAAACTAGTACAAAGCTCATTGAGACACTTATAAGCACTCAAGTTGCATGAAACTTGGTTTAGAGTCCTAGAAACGAGTTATTAGATGTTTCATAAATTCGCCAAACTAGTACAAAGCTCATTGAGACACTTATAAGCACTCAAGTTGCATGAAACTTGGTTTAGAGTCCTAGAAACGCGTTATTAGATGTTTCATAAATTCGCCAAACTAGTACAAAGCTCATTGAGACACTTATAAGCACTCATGTTGCATGAAACTTCGTTTAGAGTCCTAGAAACCGCGTTGTTAGATGTTTCATAAGTTCATCAAACTAGTACAAAGCTCATTGAGACACTTATAAGCACTCATGTTGCATGAAACTTGGTTTAGAGTCCTAGAAACCGCGTTGTTAGATGTTTCATAAGTTCGTCAAACTAGTACAAAGCTCATTGAGACACTTATAAGCACTCATGTTGCATGAAACTTGGTTTAGAGTCCTAGAAACGCGTTGTTAGATGCTTCATAAGTTCGTCAAACTTGTACAAAGCTCATTGAGACACTTATATGCACTCATGTTAAATGAAACTTGGTTAAGACTCCAAGAAACGCGTTGTTAGATGTTTCATAAGTTTGTCAAACTAGTACAATACTCATTGAGACACTTATAAGCACTCATGTTGCATGAAACTTGGTTTAGAGTCCTAGAAACGCGTTGTTATATTTTTCATAAGTTCGTCAAACTAGTGTAAAGCTCATTGAGCTACTTATAAGCACTCATGTTGCATGAAACTTGGTTTAGAGTCCTAGAAACGCGTTGTTAGATGTTTCATAACTTCGTCAAAAAAGTACAAAGCTCATTGAGCCACTTATAAGTACTCATGTTGCATGAAACTTGATTTAGAGTCCTAGAAACGCGTTGTTAGATGTTTCATAAGTTCGTCAAATTTGTACAAAGCTCAATGAGGAACTTATAAGCAATCATGTAGCATGAAACTTGGTTTAGAGTCCTAGAAAGGCGTTGTTAGTTGTTTCATAAGTTCGTCAAACTTGTACAAAGCTCATTGAGACACTTATAAGCACTCATGTTGCATGAAACTTGGTTTAGAGTCCTAGGAACCACGTTGTTAGATGTTTCATAAGTTCGTCAAACTTGTACAAAGCTCATTGAGACACTTATAAGCACTCATGTTGCATGAAACTTGGTTTAAATTCCTAGGAAACGCGTTGTTAGATGTTTCATAAGTTCATCAAACTAGTACAAAGCTCATTGAGACACTTATAAGCACTCATGTTGCATGCACTTGGTTTAAATTCCTAGAAACGCGTTGTTTATGTTTCATAAGTTCATCAAACTAGTACAAAGCTCGAGACACTTGTTAGCACTCATGTTTCATGAAACTTGGTTTAGAGTCCTAGAAACTTGTACAACTTGTACAAAGCTCATTGAGACACTTATAAGCACTCAAGTTGCATGAAACTTGGTTTAGAGTCCTGGAAAGGCGTTATTAGATGTTTCATAAATTCGCCAAACTAGTACAAAGCTCATTGAGTCACTTATAAGCACTCATGTTGCATGAAACTTGGTTTAGAGTCCTAGAAACGCGTTGTTATATGTTTCTTAAGTTCGTCAAACTAGTATAAAGCTCATTGAGACACTTATAAGGACTCATGTTGCATGAAACTTGGTTTAGAGTCCTAGAAACCGCGTTGTTAGATTTTTCATAAGTTCATCAAACTAGTACAAAGCTCATTGAGCCACTTATAAGCAATCATGTTGCATGAAACTTGGTTTAGAGTCCTAGAAACGTGTTGTTAGATGTTTCATAAGTTCGTCAAACTAGTACAAAGCTCATTGAGACACTTATAAGCACTCATGTTGCATGAAACTTGGTTTAGAGTCCTAGAAACGCGTTGTTAGATGTTTCATAAGTTCGTCAAAGTTGTACAAAGCTCATTGAGAAACTTATATGCACTCTTGTTGAATGAAACTTGGTTAAGACTCCTAGAAACGCGTTGTTAGATGTTTCATAAGTTCGTCAAACTAGTACAATACTCATTGAGACACTTATAAGCACTCATGTTGCATGAAACTTGCTTTAGAGTCCTAGAAACGCGTTGTTAGATGTTTCATAACTTCGTCAAACTAGTACAAAGCTCATTGAGCCACTTATAAGCACTCATTTTGCATGAAACTTGGTTTAGAGTCCTAGAAACGCGTTGTCAGATGTTTCATAAGTTCCTCAAACAAGTAAAAAGCTCATTGAGACACTTATAAGAACTCATGTTGCATGAAACTTGGTTTAGAGTCCTAGAAACACGTTGTTAGATGTTTCATAAGTTCGTTAAACTTGTACAAAACTCATTGAGACACTTATATGCACTCATGTTGAATGCAACTTTGTTAAGACTCCTAGAAACGCGTTGTTAGATGTTTCATAAGTTCGTCAAACTAGTACAAAGCTCATTGAGACACTTATATGCACTGTTGTTGCATAAAACTTGGTTAATACTCCAAGAAACGCGTTGTTAGATGTTTCATAAATTCGCCAAACTAGTACAAAGCTCATTGAGACAATTATAAGCACTCATGTTGCATGAAACTTGGTTTAGAGTCCTAGCAACCACGTTTTTAGATATTTCATAAGTTCGTCAAACTTGTACAAAGCTCATTGAGACACTTATAAGCACTCATGTTGCATGAAACTTGGTTCAAAGTCTTAGAAACGCGTTGTTATATGTTTCATAAGTTCGTCAAACTAGTACAAAGCTCATTGAGACACTTTTAAGCACTCATGTTGCATGAAACTTGGTTTAGAGTCCTAGAAACCGCGTTGTTAGATGTTTCATAAGTTCATCAAACTAGTACAAAGCTCATTGAGCCACTTATAAGCACTCATTTTGCATGATACTTGGTTTAGAGTCCTAGAAACGCGTTGTTAGATGTTTCATAATTTCGTCAAACTAGTACAAAGCTCATTGAGATACTTATAAGAACTCATGTTGCATGAAACTTGGTTTAGAGTCCTAGAAACGCGTTGTTAGATTTTCATAAGTTCGTCAAACTTGTACAAAGCTCATTGAGACACTTATATGCACTCATGTTGAATGAAACTTGGTTAAGACTCCTAGAAAGGCGTTGTTAGATGTTTCATAAGTTCGTCAAACTAGTACAAAGCTCATTGAGACACTTATAAGCACTCATGTTGCATGAAACTTGGTTTAGAGTCCTAGAAACGCGTTTTTATATTTTTCAGAAGTTCATCAAACTAGTGTAAAGCTCATTGAGACACTTATATGCACTCATGTTGAATGAAACTTGGTTAAGACTCCTAGAAACGAGTTGTTAGATGTTTCATAAGTTCGTCAAACTAGTACAAAGCTCATTGAGCCAAGCATTCATGTTGCATGAAACTTGGTTTAGAGTCCTAGAAACACGTTGTTAGATGTTTCATAACTTCGTCAAAAAAGTAAAAAGCTCATTGAGACACTTATAAGTACTCATGTTGCATGAAACTTGGTTTAGAGTCCTAGAAACGCGTTGTTTGATGTTTCATAAGTTCGTCAAACTTGTACAAAGCTCATTGAGGAACTTATAAGCAATCATGTAGCATGAAACTTGGTTTAGAGTCCTAGAAAGGCGTTGTTAGTTGTTTCATAAGTTCGTCAAACTTGTACAAAGCTCATTGAGACACTTATAAGCACTCATGTTGCATGAAACTTGGTTTAGAGTCCTAGGAACCACGTTGTTAGATGTTTCATAAGTTCATCAAACTTGTACAAAGCTCATTGAGACACTTATAAGCACTCATGTTGCATGAAACTTGGTTTAAATTCCTAGAAACACGTTGTTAGATGTTTCATAAGTTCATCAAACTAGTACAAAGCTCATTGAGACACTTATAAGCACTCATGCTGCATGAAACTTGGTTTAGAGTCCTAGAAACGAGTTGTTAGATGTTTCATAAGTTCGTCAAACTTGTACAAAGCTCATTGAGACACTTATAAGCACTCAAGTTGCATGAAACTTGGTTTAGAGTCCTAGAAAGGCGTTATTAGATGTTTCATAAATTCGCCAAACTAGTACAAAGCTCATTGAGTCACTTATAAGCACTCATGTTGCATGAAACTTGGTTTAGAGTCCTAGAAACGCGTTGTTATATGTTTCATAAGTTCGTCAAACTAGTACAAAGCTCATTGAGACACTTATAAGCACTCATGTTGCATGAAACTTGGTTTAGAGTCCTAGAAACCGCGTTGTTATATGTTTCATAAGTTCATCAAACTAGTACAAAGCTCATTGAGCCACTTATAAGCACTCATGTTGCATGAAACTTGGTTTAGAGTCCTAGAAACGCGTTGTTAGATGTTTCATAAGTTCGTCAAACTAGTACAAAGCTCATTGAGACACTTATAAGCACTCATGTTGCATGAAACTTGGTTTAGATTCCTAGAAACGCGTTTTTAGATGTTTCATAAGTTCGTCAAACTTGTACAAAGCTCATTGAGACACTTATATGCACTCATGTTGAATGAAACTTGGTTAAGACTCCTAGAAACGCGTTGTTATATGTTTCATAAGTTCGTCAAACTAGTACAAAGCTCATTGAGACACTTATAAGCACTCATGTTGCATGAAACTTGGTTTAGAGTCCTAGCAACCACGTTTTTCGATGTTTCATAAGTTCGTCAAACTTGTACAAAGCTCATTGAGACACTTATAAGCACTCATGTTGCATGAAACTTGGTTCAGAGTCTTAGAAACGCGTTGTTATATGTTTCATAACTTCGTCAAACTAGTACAAAGCTCATTGAGACACTTTTAAGCACTCATGTTGCATGAAACTTGGTTTAGAATCCTAGAAACCGCGTTGTTAGATGTTTCATAAGTTCATCAAACTAGTACAAAGCTCATTGAGCCACTTATAAGCACTCATTTTTCATGAAACTTGGTTTAGAGTCCTAGAAACGCGTTGTTAGATGTTTCATAACTTCGTCAATCTAGTACAAAGCTCATTGAGACACTTATAAGAACTCATGTTGCATGAAACTTGGTTTAGAGTCCTAGAAACACGTTGTTAGATGTTTCATAAGTTCGTTAAACTTGTACAAAACTCATTGAGACCCTTATATGCACTCATGTTGAATGCAACTCAGTTAAGACTCCTAGAAACGCGTTGTTAGATGTTTCATAAGTTCGTCAAACTAGTACAAAGCTCATTGAGACACTTTTAAGAACTCTTATTGCATGAAACTTGGGTAAGAGTCCCAGAAACGCGTTGTTAGATGTTTCATAACT
Source organism: Cochlearia excelsa (assembly GCA_963556525.1). NCBI lineage: Eukaryota > Viridiplantae > Streptophyta > Magnoliopsida > Brassicales > Brassicaceae > Cochlearia > Cochlearia excelsa. The sequence goes on from CAUVZT010000076.1 coordinate 132,971, forward strand.
TTGTCAAACTAGTACAAAGCTCATTAGCCACTTATAAGCACTCATTTTGCATCAAACTTGGTTTAGATTCCTAGAAACGCGTTGTTAGATGTTTCATAAGTTCGTCAAACAAGTAAAAAGCTCATTGAGACACTTATAAGAACTCATGTTGCATGAAACTTGGTTTAGAGTCCTAGAAACAAGTTGTTAGATGTTTCATAAGTTCGTTAAACTTGTACAAAACTCATTGAGACACTTATATGCACTCATGTTGAATGCAACTTTGTTAAGACTCCTAGAAACACGGTGTTGGATGTTTCATAAGCTCGTCAAACTAGTACAAAGCTCATTGAGACACTTATAAGAACTCTTATTGCATGAAACTTGGTTTAGAGTCCTACAAACGCGTTGTTAGATGTTTCATAAGTTCGTCAAACCTGTACAAAGCTCATTGAGACACTTATATGCACTGTTGTTGCATAAAACATGGTTAATACTCCAAGAAACGCGTTGTTAGATGTTTCATAAGTTCGTCAAACTAGTACAAAGCTCATTGAGACAATTATAAGCACTCATGTTGCATGAAACTTGGTTTAGAGTCCTAGCAACCACGTTTTTAGATGTTTCATAAGTTCGTCAAACTTGTACAAAGCTCATTGAGACACTTATAAACACTCATGTTGCATGAAAATTGGTTTAGAGTCCTAGAAACGCGTTGTTATATGTTTCATAAGTTCGTCAAACTAGTACAAAGCTCATTGAGACACTTATAAGCACTAATGTAGCATGAAACTTGGTTTAGAGTCCTAGAAACCGCGTTGTTAGATGTTTCATAAGTTCATCAAACTAGTACAAAGTTCATTGAGCCACTTATAAGCACTCATGTTGCATGAAACTTGGTTTAGAGTCCTAGAAACGCGTTGTTAGATGTTTCATAAGTTCGTCAAACTAGTACAAAGCTCATTGAGATACTTATAAGAACTCATGTTGCATGAAACTTGGTTTAGAGTCCTAGAAACGCGTTGTTAGATGTTTCATAAGTTCGTCAAACTAGTACAAAGCTCATTGAGACACTTATAAGAACTCTTATTGCATGAAACTTGGTTTAGAGTCCTAGAAACGCGTTGTTAGATGTTTCATAACTTCGTCAAACTAGTACAAAGCTCATTGAGCCACTTATAAGCATTCATTTTGCATCAAACTTGGTTTAGATTCCTAGAAATGCGTTGTTAGATGTTTCATAAGTTCGTCAACAAGTAAAAAGCTCATTGAGACACTTATAAGAACTCATGTTGCATGAAACTTGGTTTAGAGTCCTAGAAACACGTTGTTAGATGTTTCATAAGTACGTTAAACTTGTACAAAACTCATTGAGACACTTATATGCACTCATGTTGAATGCAACTTTGTTAAGACTCCTAGAAACACGGTGTTAGATGTTTCATAAGTTCGTCAAACTAGTACAAATCTCATTGAGACACTTATAAGAACTCTTATTGCATGAAACTTGGTTTAGAGTCCTACAAACGCGTTGTTAGATGTTTCATAAGTTCGTCAAACCTGTACAAAGCTCGTTGAGACACTTATATGCACTGTTGTTGCATAAAACTTGGTTAATACTCCAAGAAACGCGTTGTTAGATGTTTCATAAGTTCGTCAAACTAGTACAAATCTCATTGAGACAATTATAAGCACTCATGTTGCATGAAACTTGGTTTAGAGTCCTAGAAACCACGGTTTTAGATGTTTCATAAGTTCGTCAAACTTGTACAAAGCTCATTGAGACACTTATAAACACTCATGTTGCATGAAACTTGGTTTAGAGTCCTAGAAACGCGTTGTTATATGTTTCATAAGTTCGTCAAACTAGTACAAAGCTCATTGAGACACTTATAAGCACTAATGTTGCATGAAACTTGGTTTAGAGTCCTAGAAACCGCGTTGTTAGATGTTTCATAAGTTCATCAAACTAGTACAAAGCTCATTGAACCACTTATAAGCACTCATGTTGCATGAAACTTGGTTTTGAGTCCTAGAAACGCGTTGTTAGATGTTTCATAAGTTCGCCAAACTAGTACAAAGCTCATTGAGACACTTATATGCACCTGCTGTTGCATAAAACTTGGTTAATACTCCAAGAAACGCGTTGTTAGATGTTTCATAAGTTCGTCAAACTAGTACAAAGCTCATTGAGACAATTATAAGCACTCATGTTGCATGAAACTTGGTTTAGAGTCCTAGCAACCACGTTTTTAGATGTTTCATAAGTTCGTCAAACTTGTACAAAGCTCATTGAGACACTTATAAGCACTCATGTTGCATGAAACTTGGTTCAGAGTCTTAGAAACGCGTTGTTATATGTTTCATAAGTTCGTCAAACTAGTACAAAGCTCATTGAGACACTTTTAAGCACTCATGTTGCATGAAACTTGGTTTAGAATCCTAGAAACCGCGTTGGTAGATGTTTCATAAGTTCATCAAACTAGTACAAAGCTCATTGAGCCACTTATAAGCACTCATTTTGCATGAAACTTGGTTTAGAGTCCTAGAAACGCGTTGTTAGATGTTTCATAACTTCGTCAATCTAGTACAAAGCTCATTGAGACACTTATAAGAACTCATGTTGCATGAAACTTGGTTTAGAGTCCTAGAAACACGTTGTTAGATGTTTCATAAGTTCGTTAAACTTGTACAAAACTCATTGAGACCCTTATATGCACTCATGTTGAATGCAACTTTGTTAAGACTCCTAGAAACGCGTTGTTAGATGTTTCATAAGTTCGTCAAACTAGTACAAAGCTCATTGAGACACTTATAAGAACTCTTATTGCATGAAACTTGGTTTAGAGTCCCAGAAACGCGTTGTTAGATGTTTCATAACTTCGTCAAACTAGTACAAAGCTCATTGAGCCACTTATAAGCACTCATTTTGCATCAAACTTGGTTTAGATTCCTAGAAACGCGTTGTTAGATGTTTCATAAGTTCGTCAAACAAGTAAAAAGCTCATTGATACACTTATAAGAACTCATGTTGCATGAAACTTGGTTTAGAGTCCTAGAAACAAGTTGTTAGATGTTTCATAAGTTCGTTAAACTTGTACAACACTCATTGAGACACTTATATGCACTCATGTTGAATGCAACTTTGTTAAGACTCCTAGAAACACGGTGTTAGATGTTTCATAAGCTCGTCAAACTAGTACAAAGCTCATTGAGACACTTATAAGAACTCTTATTGCATGAAACTTGGTTTAGAGTCCTACAAACGCGTTGTTAGATGTTTCAAAAGTTCGTCAAACCTGTACAAAGCTCATTGAGACACTTATATGCACTGTTGTTGCATAAAACTTAGTTAATACTCCAAGAAACGCGTTGTTAGATGTTTCATAAGTTCGTCAAACTAGTACAAAGCTCATTGAGACAATTATAAGCACTCATGTTGCATGAAACTTGGTTTAGAGTCCTAGAAACCACGTTTTTAGATGTTTCATAAGTTCGTCAAACTTGTACAAAGCTCATTGAGACACTTATAAACACTCATGTTGCATGAAACTTGGTTTAGAGTCCTAGAAACCTCGTTGTTAGATGTTTCATAAGTTCATCAAACTAGTACAAAGCTCATTGAGCCACTTATAAGAACTCATGTTGCATGAAACTTGGTTTAGAATCCTAGAAACGCGTTGTTAGATGTTTCATAAGTTCGTCAAACTAGTACAAAGCTCATTGAGACACTTATAAGCACTCATGTTGCATGAAACTTGGTTTAGAGTCCTAGAAACGCGTTGTTAGATGTTTCATAAGTTCGTCAAACTTGTACAAAGCTCATTGAGACACTTATATGCACTCATGTTGAATGAAACTTGGTTAAGATTCCTAGAAACGGGTTGTTAGATGTTTCATAAGTTCGTCAAACTAGTACAATACTCATTGAGACACTTATAAGCACTCATGTTGCATGAAACTTGGTTTAGAGTCCTAGAAACGCGTTGTTATATTTTTCATAAGTTCATCAAACTAGTGTAAAGCTCATTGAGCCACTTATAAGCACTCATGTTGCATGAAACTTGGTTTAGAGTCCTAGAAACGCGTTGTTAGATGTTTCATAACTTCGTCAAAAAGTACAAAGCTCATTGAGACACTTATAAGTACTCATGTTGCATGAAACTTGGTTTAGAGTCCTAGAAACGCATTGTTAGATGTTTCATAAGTTCGTCAAACTTGTACAAAGCTCATTGAGGAACTTATAAGCAATCATGTAGCATGAAACTTGGTTTAGAGTCCTAGAAAGGCGTTGTTAGTTGTTTCATAAGTTCGTCAAACTTGTACAAAACTCATTGAGACACTTATAAGCACTCATGCTGCATGAAACTTGGTTTAGAGTCTTAGAAACGAGTTGTTAGATGTTTCATAAGTTCATCAAACTTGTACAAAGCTCATTGAGACACTTATAAGCACTCATGTTGCATGAAACTTGGTTTAAATTCCTAGAAACGCGTTGTTAGATGTTTCATAAGTTCGTCAAACTTGTACAAAGCTCATTGAGACACTTATAAGCACTCATGCTGCATGAAACTTGGTTTAGAGTCTTAGAAACGAGTTGTTAGATGTTTCATAAGTTCGTCAAACTTGTACAAAGCTCATTGAGACACTTATAAGCACTCAAGTTGCATGAAACTTGGTTTAGAGTCCTAGAAAGGCGTTATTAGATGTTTCATAAATTCGCCAAACTAGTACAAAGCTCATTGAGTCACTTATAAGCACTCATGTTGCATGAAACTTGGTTTAGAGTCCTAGAAACGCGTTGTTATATGTTTCATAAGTTCGTCAAACTAGTACAAAGCTCATTGAGACACTTATAAGCACTCATGTTGCATGAAACTTGGTTTAGAGTCCTAGAAACCTCGTTGTTAGATGTTTCATAAGTTCATCAAACTAGTACAAAGCTCATTGAGCCACTTATAAGAACTCATGTTGCATGAAACTTGGTTTAGAATCCTAGAAACGCGTTGTTAGATGTTTCATAAGTTCGTCAAACTAGTACAAAGCTCATTGAGACACTTATAAGCACTCATGTTGCATGAAACTTGGTTTAGAGTCCTAGAAACGCGTTGTTAGATGTTTCATAAGTTCGTCAAACTTGTACAAAGCTCATTGAGACACTTATATGCACTCATGTTGAATGAAACTTGGTTAAGATTCCTAGAAACGGGTTGTTAGATGTTTCATAAGTTCGTCAAACTAGTACAATACTCATTGAGACACTTATAAGCACTCATGTTGCATGAAACTTGGTTTAGAGTCCTAGAAACGCGTTGTTATATTTTTCATAAGTTCATCAAACTAGTGTAAAGCTCATTGAGCCACTTATAAGCACTCATGTTGCATGAAACTTGGTTTAGAGTCCTAGAAACGCGTTGTTAGATGTTTCATAACTTCGTCAAAAAGTACAAAGCTCATTGAGACACTTATAAGTACTCATGTTGCATGAAACTTGGTTTAGAGTCCTAGAAACGCATTGTTAGATGTTTCATAAGTTCGTCAAACTTGTACAAAGCTCATTGAGGAACTTATAAGCAATCATGTAGCATGAAACTTGGTTTAGAGTCCTAGAAAGGCGTTGTTAGTTGTTTCATAAGTTCGTCAAACTTGTACAAAACTCATTGAGACACTTATAAGCACTCATGCTGCATGAAACTTGGTTTAGAGTCTTAGAAACGAGTTGTTAGATGTTTCATAAGTTCGTCAAACTTGTACAAAGCTCATTGAGACACTTATAAGCACTCAAGTTGCATGAAACTTGTTTAGAGTCCTAGAAAGGCGTTATTAGATGTTTCATAAATTCGCCAAACTAGTACAAAGCTCATTGAGTCACTTATAAGCACTCATGTTGCATGAAACTTGGTTTAGAGTCCTAGAAACGCGTTGTTATATGTTTCATAAGTTCGTCAAACTAGTACAAAGCTCATTGAGACACTTATAAGCACTCATGTTGCATGAAACTTGGTTTAGAGTCCTAGAAACGCGTTGTTATATTTTTCATAAGTTCGTCAAACTAGTGTAAAGCTCATTGAGCCACTTATAAGCACTCATGTTGCATGAAACTTGGTTTAGAGTCCTAGAAACGCGTTGTTAGATGTTTCATAACTTCGTCAAAAAAGTACAAAGCTCATTGAGACACTTATAAGTACTCATGTTGCATGAAACTTGGTTAAGATTCCTAGAAACGCGTTGTTAGATGTTTCATAAGTTCATCAAACTTGTACAAAGCTCATTGAGACACTTATAAGCACTCATGTTGCATGAAACTTGGTTTAAATTCCTAGAAACGCGTTGTTAGATGTTTCATAAGTTCGTCAAACTTGTACAAAGCTCATTGAGACACTTATAAGCACTCATGCTGCATGAAACTTGGTTTAGAGTCTTAGAAACGAGTTGTTAGATGTTTCATAAGTTCGTCAAACTTGTACAAAGCTCATTGAGACACTTATAAGCACTCAAGTTGCATGAAACTTGGTTTAGAGTCCTAGAAAGGCGTTATTAGATGTTTCATAAATTCGCCAAACTAGTACAAAGCTCATTGAGTCACTTATAAGCACTCATGTTGCATGAAACTTGGTTTAGAGTCCTAGAAACGCGTTGTTATATGTTTCATAAGTTCGTCAAACTAGTACAAAGCTCATTGAGACACTTATAAGCACTCATGTTGCATGAAACTTGGTTTAGAGTCCTAGAAACCTCGTTGTTAGATGTTTCATAAGTTCATCAAACTAGTACAAAGCTCATTGAGCCACTTATAAGAACTCATGTTGCATGAAACTTGGTTTAGAATCCTAGAAACGCGTTGTTAGATGTTTCATAAGTTCGTCAAACTAGTACAAAGCTCATTGAGACACTTATAAGCACTCATGTTGCATGAAACTTGGTTTAGAGTCCTAGAAACGCGTTGTTAGATGTTTCATAAGTTCGTCAAACTTGTACAAAGCTCATTGAGACACTTATATGCACTCATGTTGAATGAAACTTGGTTAAGATTCCTAGAAACGGGTTGTTAGATGTTTCATAAGTTCGTCAAACTAGTACAATACTCATTGAGACACTTATAAGCACTCATGTTGCATGAAACTTGGTTTAGAGTCCTAGAAACGCGTTGTTATATTTTTCATAAGTTCATCAAACTAGTGTAAAGCTCATTGAGCCACTTATAAGCACTCATGTTGCATGAAACTTGGTTTAGAGTCCTAGAAACGCGTTGTTAGATGTTTCATAACTTCGTCAAAAAGTACAAAGCTCATTGAGACACTTATAAGTACTCATGTTGCATGAAACTTGGTTTAGAGTCCTAGAAACGCATTGTTAGATGTTTCATAAGTTCGTCAAACTTGTACAAAGCTCATTGAGGAACTTATAAGCAATCATGTAGCATGAAACTTGGTTTAGAGTCCTAGAAAGGCGTTGTTCGTTGTTTCATAAGTTCGTCAAACTTGTACAAAGCTCATTGAGACACTTATAAGCACTCATGTTGCATGAAACTTGGTTTAGAGTCCTAGGAACCACGTTGTTAGATGTTTCATAAGTTCATCAAACTTGTACAAAGCTCATTGAGACACTTATAAGCACTCATGTTGCATGAAACTTGGTTTAAATTCCTAGAAACGCGTTGTTAGATGTTTCATAAGTTCGTCAAACTTGTACAAAGCTCATTGAGACACTTATAAGCACTCATGCTGCATGAAACTTGGTTTAGAGTCTTAGAAACGAGTTGTTAGATGTTTCATAAGTTCGTCAAACTTGTACAAAGCTCATTGAGACACTTATAAGCACTCAAGTTGCATGAAACTTGGTTTAGAGTCCTAGAAAGGCGTTATTAGATGTTTCATAAATTCGCCAAACTAGTACAAAGCTCATTGAGTCACTTATAAGCACTCATGTTGCATGAAACTTGGTTTAGAGTCCTAGAAACGCGTTGTTATATGTTTCATAAGTTCGTCAAACTAGTACAAAGCTCATTGAGACACTTATAAGCACTCATGTTGCATGAAACTTGGTTTAGAGTCCTAGAAACCTCGTTGTTAGATGTTTCATAAGTTCATCAAACTAGTACAAAGCTCATTGAGCCACTTATAAGAACTCATGTTGCATGAAACTTGGTTTAGAATCCTAGAAACGCGTTGTTAGATGTTTCATAAGTTCGTCAAACTAGTACAAAGCTCATTGAGACACTTATAAGCACTCATGTTGCATGAAACTTGGTTTAGAGTCCTAGAAACGCGTTGTTAGATGTTTCATAAGTTCGTCAAACTTGTACAAAGCTCATTGAGACACTTATATGCACTCATGTTGAATGAAACTTGGTTAAGATTCCTAGAAACGGGTTGTTAGATGTTTCATAAGTTCGTCAAACTAGTACAATACTCATTGAGACACTTATAAGCACTCATGTTGCATGAAACTTGGTTTAGAGTCCTAGAAACGCGTTGTTATATTTTTCATAAGTTCATCAAACTAGTGTAAAGCTCATTGAGCCACTTATAAGCACTCATGTTGCATGAAACTTGGTTTAGAGTCCTAGAAACGCGTTGTTAGATGTTTCATAACTTCGTCAAAAAGTACAAAGCTCATTGAGACACTTATAAGTACTCATGTTGCATGAAACTTGGTTTAGAGTCCTAGAAACGCATTGTTAGATGTTTCATAAGTTCGTCAAACTTGTACAAAGCTCATTGAGGAACTTATAAGCAATCATGTAGCATGAAACTTGGTTTAGAGTCCTAGAAAGGCGTTGTTAGTTGTTTCATAAGTTCGTCAAACTTGTACAAAACTCATTGAGACACTTATAAGCACTCATGCTGCATGAAACTTGGTTTAGAGTCTTAGAAACGAGTTGTTAGATGTTTCATAAGTTCGTCAAACTTGTACAAAGCTCATTGAGACACTTATAAGCACTCAAGTTGCATGAAACTTGTTTAGAGTCCTAGAAAGGCGTTATTAGATGTTTCATAAATTCGCCAAACTAGTACAAAGCTCATTGAGTCACTTATAAGCACTCATGTTGCATGAAACTTGGTTTAGAGTCCTAGAAACGCGTTGTTATATGTTTCATAAGTTCGTCAAACTAGTACAAAGCTCATTGAGACACTTATAAGCACTCATGTTGCATGAAACTTGGTTTAGAGTCCTAGAAACGCGTTGTTATATTTTTCATAAGTTCGTCAAACTAGTGTAAAGCTCATTGAGCCACTTATAAGCACTCATGTTGCATGAAACTTGGTTTAGAGTCCTAGAAACGCGTTGTTAGATGTTTCATAACTTCGTCAAAAAAGTACAAAGCTCATTGAGACACTTATAAGTACTCATGTTGCATGAAACTTGGTTTAGAGTCCTAGAAACGCGTTGTTAGATGTTTCATAAGTTCGTCAAACTTGTACAAAGCTCATTGAGACACTTATATGCACTCATGTTGAATGAAACTTGGTTAAGATTCCTAGAAACGCGTTGTTAGATGTTTCATAAGTTCGTCAAACTAGTACAATACTCATTGAGACACTTATAAGCACTCATGTTGCATGAAACTTGGTTTAGAGTCCTAGAAACGCGTTGTTATATTTTTCATAAGTTCATCAAACTAGTGTAAAGCTCATTGAGCCACTTATAAGCACTCATGTTGCATGAAACTTGGTTTAGAGTCCTAGAAACGCGTTGTTAGATGTTTCATAACTTCGTCAAAAAAGTACAAAGCTCATTGAGACACTTATAAGTACTCATGTTGCATGAAACTTGGTTTAGAGTCCTAGAAACGCGTTGTTAGATGTTTCATAAGTTCGTCAAACTTGTACAAAGCTCATTGAGGAACTTATAAGCAATCATGTAGCATGAAACTTGGTTTAGAGTCCTAGAAAGGCGTTGTTAGTTGTTTCATAAGTTCGTCAAACTTGTACAAAGCTCATTGAGACACTTATAAGCACTCATGTTGCATGAAACTTGGTTTAAATTCCTAGAAACGCGTTGTTAGATTTTTCATAAGTTCGTCAAACTAGGGTAAAGCTCATTGAGCCACTTATAAGCACTCATGTTGCATGAAACTTGGTTTAAATTCCTAGAAACGCGTTGTTAGATGTTTCATAAGTTCATCAAACTAGTACAAAGCTCATTGAGACACTTATAAGCACTCATGTTGCATGAAACTTGGTTTAGAGTCCTAGAAACGAGTTGTTAGATGTTTCATAAGTTCGTCAAACTTGTACAAAGCTCATTGAGACACTTATAAGCACTCAAGTTGCATGAAACTTGGTTTAGAGTCCTAGAAAGGCGTTATTATATATTTCATAAATTTGCCAAACTAGTACAAAGCTCATTGAGTCACTTATAAGCACTCATGTTGCATGAAACTTGGTTTAGAGTCCTAGAAACGCGTTGTTATATGTTTCATAAGTTCGTCAAACTAGTACAAAGCTCATTGAGACACTTATAAGCACTCATGTTGCATGAAACTTGGTTTAGAGTCCTAGAAACCGCGTTGTTAGATGTTTCATAAGTTCATCAAACTAGTACAAAGCTCATTGAGCCACTTATAAGCACTCATGTTGCATGAAACTTGGTTTAGAGTCCTAGAAACGCGTTGTTAGATGTTTCATAAGTTCGTCAAACTAGTACAAAGCTCATTGAGACACTTATAAGCACTCATGTTGCATGAAACTTGGTTTAGAGTCCTAGAAACGCGTTGTTAGATGTTTCATAAGTTCGTCAAACTTGTACAAAGCTCATTGAGACACTTATATGCATTCATGTTGAATGAAACTTGGTTAAGACTCCTAGAAACGCGTTGTTAGATGTTTCATAAGTTCGTCAAACTAGTACAATACTCATTGAGACACTTATAAGCACTCATGTTGCATGAAACTTGGTTTAGAGTCCTAGAAACGCGTTGTTATATTTTTCATAAGTTCGTCAAACTAGTGTAAAGCTCATTGAGCCACTTATAAGCACTCATGTTGCATGAAACTTGGTTTAGAGTCCTAGAAACGCGTTGTTAGATGTTTCATAACTTTGTCAAAAAAGTACAAAGCTCATTGAGACACTTATAAGTACTCATGTTGCATGAAACTTGGTTTAGAGTCCTAAAAACGCGTTGTTAGATGTTTCATAAGTTCGTCAAACTTGTACAAAGCTCATTGAGGAACTTATAAACAATCATGTAGCATGAAACTTGGTTTAAAGTCCTAGAAAGGCGTTGTTAGTTGTTTCATAAGTTCGTCAAAGTTGTACAAAGCTCATTGAGACATTTATAAGCACTCATGTTGAATGAAACTTGGTTTAGAGTCCTAGGAACCACGTTGTTAGATGTTTCATAAGTTCGTCAAACTTGTACAAAGCTCATTGAGACTCTTATAAGTACTAATGTTGCATGAAACTTTGTTTAAATTCCTAGAAACGAGTTGTTAGATGTTTCATAAGTTCGTCAAACAAGTACAAAGCTCATTGAGACACTTATAAGCAGTCATGTTGCATGAAACATGGTTTAGAGTCCTAGAAACGCGTTGTTAGATGTTTCATAACTTCGTCAAAAAAGTACAAAGCTAATTGAGACACTTATAAGTACTCATGTTGCATGAAACTTGGTTTAGAGTCCTCGAAACGCGTTGTTAGATGTTTCATAAGTTCGTCAAACTTGTACAAAGCTCATTGAGGAACTTATAAGCAATCATGTAGCATGAAACTTGGTTTAGAGTCCTAGAAAGGCGTTGTTAGTTGTTTCATAAGTTCGTCAAACTTGTACAAAGCTCATTGAGACACTTATAAGCACTCATGTTGCATGAAACTTGGTTTAGAGTCCTAGGAACCACGTTGTTAGATGTTTCATAAGTTCGTCAAACTTGTACAAAGCTCATTGAGACACTTATAAGCACTCATGTTGCATGAAACTTGGTTTAAATTCCTAGAAACGCGTTGTTAGATTTTTCATAAGTTCGTCAAATTAGTGTAAAGCTCATTGAGCCACTTATAAGCACTCATGTTGCATGAAACTTGGTTTAGAGTCCTAGAAACGCGTTGTTAGTTGTTTCATAAGTTCATCAAACAAGTACAAATATCATTGAGACACTTATAAGCAGTCATGTTGCATGAAACATGGTTTAGAGTCCTAGAAACGCGTTGTTAGATGCTTCATAAGTTCGTCAAACTTGTACAAAGCTCATTGAGACACTTATATGCACTCATGTTGAATGAAACTTGGTTAAGACTCCTAGAAAACCGTTGTTAGATGTTTCATAAGTTCATCAAACTAGTACAAAGCTTATTGAGACACTTATAAGCATTCATGTTGCATGAAACTTGGTTTAGAGTCCTAGAAACGCGTTGTTAGATTTTTCATAAGTTTGTCAAACTAGTACAAAGCTCATTGAGACATTTATAAGCACTCATGTTACATCAAACTTGTTTTAGAGTCCTAGAAACCGCGTTGTTAGATGTTTCATAAGTTCGTCAAACTAGTACAAAGCTCATTGAGCCACTTATAAGCACTCATGTTGCATGAAACTTTATTTAGAGTCCTAGAAACGCGTTGTTAGATATTTCATAAGTTCGTCAAACAAGTACAAAGCTCATTGAGACACTTACAAGCACTCATGTTGCATGAAACTTGGTTTAGAGTCCTAGAAACGCGTTGTTAGATGTTTCATAAGTTCGTCAAACTTGTACAAAGCTCATTGAGACAGTTATAAGCGGTTATGTTGCATGACACTTGGTTTAGAGTCCTAGAAACGCGTTGTTAGATGTTTCATAAGTTCGTTAAACTTGTACAAAGCTCATTGAGACACTTATATGCACTCATGTTGAATGAAACTTTGTTAAGACTCCTAGAAACGCGTTGTTAGATGTTTCATAAGTTCGTCAAACTAGTACAAAGCTCATTAAGACACTTATAAGCACTCATGTTGCATGAAACTTGGTTTAGAGTCCTAGAAACGCGTTGTTAGATGTTTCATAAGTTCGTCAAACTAGTACAAAGCTCATTGAGACACTTATAAGCACTCATGTTGCATGAAACTTGGTTTAGAGTCCTAGCAACCACGTTGTTAGATGTTTCATAAGTTCGTCAAACTTGTACAAAGCTCATTGAGACACATATCAGCACTCATGTTGCATGAAACTGGGTTTAGAGTCCTAGAAATGCGTTGTTAGATGTTTCATAAGTTCGTCAAAAAACTACAAAGCTCATTGAGACACTTATAAGTACTCATGTTGCATGAAACTTGGTTTAGAGTCCTAGAAATGCGTTGTTAGATGTTTCATAAGTTCGTCAAACTTGTACAAAGCTCATTGAGGAACTTATAAGCAATCATGTAGCATGAAACTTGGTATAGAGTCCTAGAAAGGTGTTGTTAGTTGTTTCATAAGTTCGTCAAACTTGTACAAAGCTCATTGAGACACTTATAAGCACTCATGTTGCATGAAACTTGGTTTAGAGTCCTAGAAACCACGTTGTTAGATGTTTCATAAGTTCGTCAAACTTGTACAAAGCTCATTGAGACACTTATAAGCACTCATGTTGCATGAAACTTGGTTTAGAGTCCCAGCACCCACGTTGTTAGATGTTTCATAAGTTCGTCAAACTTGTACAAAGCTAATTGAGACACTTATAAGCACTCAAGTTGCATGAAACTTAGTTTAGAGTCCTAGAAAGGATTTATTAGATGTTTCATAAATTCGCCAAACTAGTACAAAGCTCATTGAGACACTTATAAGCACTCATGGTTCACGAAACTTGGTTTAGAGTCTTAGAAATCGCGTTGTTAGATGTTTCATAAGTTCGACAAACTTGTACAAAGCTCATTGAGCCAATTATAAGCACTCATGTTGCATGAAACTTGGTTTAGAGTCCTAGAAACGCGTTGTTAGATGTTTCATAAGTTCGTCAAACAAGTACAAAGCTCATTGAAACACTTATAAGTAGTCATGTTGCATGAAACATGGTTTAGAGACCTAGAAACGCATTGTTAGATGTTTCATAAGTTCGTCAAACTTGTACAAAGCTCATTGAGGAACTTATAAGCAATCATGTAGCATGAAACTTGGTATAGAGTCCTAGAAAGGTGTTGTTAGTTGTTTCATAAGTTCGTCAAACTTGTACAAAGCTCATTGAGACACTTATAAGCACTCATGTTGCATGAAACTTGGTTTAGAGTCCTAGAAACCACGTTGTTAGATGTTTCATAAGTTCGTCAAACTTGTACAAAGCTCATTGAGACACTTATAAGCACTCATGTTGCATGAAACTTGGTTTAGAGTCCCAGCACCCACGTTGTTAGATGTTTCATAAGTTCGTCAAACTTGTACAAAGCTAATTGAGACACTTATAAGCACTCAAGTTGCATGAAACTTAGTTTAGAGTCCTAGAAAGGATTTATTAGATGTTTCATAAATTCGCCAAACTAGTACAAAGCTCATTGAGACACTTATAAGCACTCATGGTTCACGAAACTTGGTTTAGAGTCTTAGAAATCGCGTTGTTAGATGTTTCATAAGTTCGACAAACTTGTACAAAGCTCATTGAGCCAATTATAAGCACTCATGTTGCATGAAACTTGGTTTAGAGTCCTAGAAACGCGTTGTTAGATGTTTCATAAGTTCGTCAAACAAGTACAAAGCTCATTGAAACACTTATAAGTAGTCATGTTGCATGAAACATGGTTTAGAGACCTAGAAACGCGTTGTTAGATGTTTCATAAGTTCGTAAAACTTGTACAAAGCTCATTGAGACACTTATATGCACTCATGTTGAATGAAACTTGGTTAAGACTCCTAGAAACGCTAGTTGTTTCATAAGTTCGTCAAACTATTACAAAGCTCATTGAGACACTTATAAGCATTCATGTTGCATAAAACTTGGTTTAGAGTCCTAGAAACACGTTGTTAGATTTTTCATAAGTTCGTCAAACTAGTACAAAGCTCATTGAAACATTTATAAGCACTCATGTTACATGAAACTTGTTTAGAGTCCTAGAAACCGCGTTGTTAGATGTTTCATAAGTTCGTCAAACTAGTACAAAGCTCATTGAGCCACTTATAAGCACTCATGTTGCATGAAACTTGGTTTAGATTCCTAGAAACGCGTTGTTAGATATTTCTTAAGTTCGTCAAACAAGTACAAAGCTCATTGAGACACTAATAAGCACTCATGTTGCATGAAACTTGGTTTCGAGTCCTAGAAACGCGTTGTTAGATGTTTCATAAGTTTGTTAAACTTGTACAAAGCTCATTGAGACACTTATATGCACTCATGTTGAATGAAAATTTGTTAAGACTCCTAGAAACGCGTTGTTAGATGTTTCATAAGTTCGTCAAACTAGTTCAAAGCTCATTGAGACACTTATAAGCACTCATGTTGCATGAAACTTGGTTTAGAGTCCTATAAACGTGTTGTTAGATGTTTCATAAGTTCGTCAAACTAGTACAAAGCTCATTGAGACACTTATAAGCATTAATTTTGCATGAAAATTGATTTACCGTCCTAGAAACCGCTTTGTTAGATGGTTCATAAGTTCATCAAGGTAGTACAAAGCTCATTGAGCCACTTATAAGCACTCATGTTGCATGAAATTTGGTTTAGAGTCCTAGAAACGCGTTGTTAGATGTTTCATAAGTTCGTCAAACAAGTACAAAACTCATTGAGACACTTATATGCACTCATGTTGCATGAAACTTGGTTTTGAGTCCTAGAAACACGTTGTTAGATGTTTCATAAGTTAATTAAACTTGTACAAAACTCATTGAGACACTTATATGCACTCATGTTGAATGCAACTTTGTTAAGACTCCTAGAAACGCGTTGTTAGATGTTTCATAAGTTCGTCAAATTAGTACAAAGCTCATTGAGACACTTATAACCACTCATGTTGCATGAAAATTGGTTTAGAGTCCTAGAAACGTGTTGTTAGATGTTTCATAAGTTCGTCAAACTTATACAAAGCTCATTGAGACACTTATAACCACTCATGTTGCATGAAACTTGCTTTAGAGTCCTAGAAACGCGTTGTTAGATGTTTCATAAGTTCGTCAAACTAGTACAAAGCTCATTGAGACACTTATAAGCACTCATGTTGCATGAAACTTGGTTTAGAGTCCTAGAAACGAGTTGTTAGATGTTTCATATGTTCCTTAAACTTGTACAAAGATCATTGAGACAATTATATGCACTCATGTTGCATGAAACTTGGTTTAGATTCCTAGAAACCGCGTTGTTAGATGTTTCATAAGTTCGTCAAACAAGTACAAAGCTCATTGAGACACTTATAAGGCTTATTCATGTTGCATGAAACTTGGTTTAGAGTCCTAGAAACGTGTTGTTAGATGTTTCATAAGTTCGTCAAACTTGTACAAATCTCATTGAGACACTTATATGCACTGATGTTGCATGAAACTTGGTTAAGACTCCTAGAAACGCGTTATTAGATGTTTCATAAGTTCGTCAAACTAGTACAAAGCTCATTGAGACACTTATAACCACTCATGTTGCATGAAACTTGGTTTAGAGTCCCAGAAACGCGTTGTTAGATGTTTCATAAGTTCGTCAAACTAGTACAAAGCTCATTGAGACACTTATAAGCACTCATGTTGCATCAAAATTGGTTTAGAGTCCTAGAAACGAGTTGTTAGATGTTTCATATGTTCCTTAAACTTGTACAAAGATCATTGAGACAATTATATGCATTCATTTTGCATGAAACTTGGTTTAGAGTCCTAGAAACCGCGTAGTTAGATGTTTCATAAGTTCGTCAAACAAGTACAAAGCTCATTGAGACACTTATAAGGCTTATTCATGTTGCATGAAACTTGGTTTAGAGTCCTAGAAACGTGTTGTTAGATGTTTCATAAGTTCGTCAAACTTGTACAAAGCTCATTGAGACACTTATAAGCACTCATGTTGCATGAAACTTGGTTTAGACTCCTAGAAACGCGTTGTTAGATGTTTCATAAGTTCGTCAAACTAGTACAAAGCTCAATGAGACACTTATAAGCACTCATGTTGCATCAAAATTGGTTTAGAGTCCTAGAAACGAGTTGTTAGATGTTTCATATGTTCCTTAAACTTGTACAAAGATCATTGAGACAATTATATGCACTCATGTTGCATGAAACTTGGTTTAGAGTCCTAGAAACCCCGTTGTTAGATGTTTCATAAGTTCGTCAAACAAGTACAAAGCTCATTGAGACACTTATAAGGCTTATTCATGTTGCATGAAACTTGGTTTAGAGTCCTAGAAACGTGTTGTTAGATGTTTCATAAGTTCGTCAAACTTGTACAAAGCTCATTGAGACACTTATAAGCACTCATGTTGCATGAAACTTGGTTTAGACTCCTAGAAACGCGTTGTTAGATGTTTCATAAGTTCGTCAAACTTGTACAAAGCTCATTGAGACACTTATATGCACTCATGTTGAATGAAACTTGGTTAAGATTCCTAGAAACGCGTTGTTAGATGTTTCATAAGTTCATCAAACTAGTACAAAGCTCATTGAGACACTTATAAGCACTCATGTTGCATGAAACTTGGTTTACAGTCCTAGAAACGCGTTGTTAGATTTTTCATAAGTTCGTCAAACTAGTACAAAGCTCGTTGAAACATTTATAAGCACTCATGTTGCATGAAACTTGCTTTAGAGTCCTAGAAATTGCGTTGTTATATGTTTCATAAGTTCGTCAAACTAGTACAAAGCTCCTTGAGCCACTTATAAGCACTCATGTTGCATGAAACTTGGTTTAGAGTCCTAGAAACGCTTTGTTAGATGTTTCATAAGTTCGTCAAACAAGTACAAAGCTCATTGAGACACTTATAAGCACACATGTTGCATGAAACTTGGTTTAGAGTCCTAGAAACGTGTTGTTAGATGTTTCATAAGTTCGTTAAACTTGTACAAAGCTCATTGAGACACTTATATGCACTCATGTTGAATGCAACTTTGTTAAGACTCATAGAAACGCGTTGTTAGATGTTTCATAAGTTCGTCAAACTAGTACAAAGCTCATTAAGACATCTATAAGCACTCATGTTGCATGAAACTTGGTTTAGAGTCCTAGAAACGCGTTGTTAGATGTTTCATAAGTTCGTCAAACTAGTACAAAGCTCATTGAGACATTTATAAGCACTCATGTTGCATGAAACTTGGTTTAGAGTCCTAGAAACCGCGTTGTTAGATGTTTCATAAGTTCATCAAACTAGTACAAAACTCATTGAGCCACTTATAAGCACTCATGTTGCATGAAACTTGGTTTAGAGTCCTAGAAACGCGTTGTTAGATGTTTCATAAGTTCTTCAAACAAGTACAAAGCTCATTGAGACACTTATAAGCACTCATGTTGCATGAAACTTGGTTTAGAGTCCTAGAAACACGTTGTTAGATGTTTCATAAGTTAGTTAAACTTGTACAAAACTCATTGAGACACTTATATGCACTCATGTTGAATGCAACTTTTTAAAGACTCCTAGAAACGCGTTGTTAGATGTTTCATAACTTCGTCAAACTAGTACAAAGCTCATTGAGACACTTATAAGCACTCATGTTGCATGAAACTTAGTTTCGAGTCCTAGAAACGCGTTGTTAGATGTTTCATAAGTTCGTCAAACTTGTACAAAGCTCATTGAGACACTTATATGCACTGATGTTGCATTAAACTTGGTTAAGACTCCTAGAAACGCGTTGTTAGATGTTTCATAAGTTCGTCAAACTAGTACAAAGCTCATTGAGACAATTATAAGCAATCATGTTGCATGAATCTTGGTTTAGAGTCCTAGCAACCACGTTTATAGATGTTTCATAAGTTCGTCAAACTTGTACAAAGCTCATTGAGACACTTATAAACACTCATGTTGCATGAAACTTGGTTTAAAGTCCTAGAAACGCGTTGTTAGATGTTTCATAAGTTTGTCAAACTAGTACAAAGCTCATTGAGACACTTATAAGAACTCATGTTGCATGAAACTTGGTTTAGAGTCCTAGAAACGCGTTGTTAGATGTTTCATAAGTTCGTCAAACTAGTACAAAGCTCATTGAGACAATTATAAGCACTCATGTTGCATGAAACTTGGTTAAGAGTCCTAGAAACGCGTTGTTAGATGTTTCATAAGTTCGTCAAACTAGTACAAAGCTCATTGAGACACTTATAAGCACTCATGTTGCATGAAACTTGGTTTAGAGTCCTAGAAACGCGTTGTTAGATGTTTCATAAGTTCGTCAAACTTGTACAAAGCTCATTGAGACACTTATATGCACTGATGTTGCATGAAACTTGGTTACAACTCCTAGAAACGCGTTGTTAGATGTTTCATAAGTTCGTGAAACTAGTACAAACCTCATTGAGACACTTAAAAGCACTCATGTTGCATGAAACTTGGTTTAAAGTCCTAGAAACGCGTTGTTAGATGTTTCATAAGTTCGTTAAACTAGTACAAAGCTCATTGAGACACTTATACGCCCTCATGTTGCATGAAACTTGGTTTAGAGTCCTAGAAACGCGTTATTAGATGTTTCATAAGTTCGTCAAACTAGTACAAAGCTTATTGAGACACTTATAAGCACTCATGTTGCATGAAACTTGGTTTAGAGTCCTATAAAGGCGTTATTAGATGTTTCATAAGTTCGCCAAACTAGTACAAAGCTCATTGAGACACTTATAAGCATTCATGGTTCATGAAACTTGGTTTAGAGTCTTAGAAATCGCGTTGTTAGATGTTTCATAAGTTCGTCAAACTAGTACAAAGCTCATTGAGCCACTTATAAGCACTCATGTTGCATGAAACTTGGTTTAGAGTCCTAGAAACGTGATATGAGCGTGGAACTAGAATCGGATACCGATGCCGATCAACATCGACCACTCGGCATCGACCAACATCGACCACTCGATACCGATGCCGATCAACATCGACCACTCAACATCGACCAACATCGACCACTCGATACCGATGCCGATCAACATCGACCACTCGACATCGATGTCGATCAACAAGGCGCACGTGCACCAATCACCGAAGGACGGGAAGGCGTGATCACACGGTCCAAAGCTAAGGAGTTAGCCAAGATAGCTTTATCAAGTACCATGGACAAGGAAGTATCACCTAGGAGCTACTTCAACATATTCACCGCCACCACGTAAGAAGACCAAGCTATGAAAGCTAAGCGGACTAGGTGTCTCGCTTGATACTCTTTTTCCCACCGGGTTTTAATGAGGTCAAGAAGAACACCACGTCGTCCATTAGTAATCATGGCTTGAAGAATGTAAGAGACGAGGCATTTTCACACTACTCGTTGTTCTATCTTTTCTTTAAGGAACGCCGTGTTGTTTTTGGCGATTTCCTTTTCTCTTTGCGTTTTTCCATTTTTGTGCGGATTTCCTTTTCTCGGATTTCCTTTTTGTTAAACGCACAACCCTAAAAGAGAGTTGCGACTTGTGCCTCCTCTATATAAGGGTTGCGCCGCACCTTCTTCTTCTTTAGTCAACTTTTTACCTAAAACTTCTTATAGTCGACTCCTCTCGGTTCCTTTGTGAACTTGAGCCGCTTACAAGCATACTTGCTTCCAAGCGTCTCTTCTATCCATCAGGGCGGTTGCTCCATAGCCTCCTTGAGACGTTCCCTTTCCCTCCATCGCTTCCACATCTCCATCTCCCCTCCTATCCCGGAGTTATCCGCCGTTTTCCCTTCGAATCCACCACGGTTTCACTTCATCGTAGTACTCGCCTTATCACGGAGTTTCGGTCTAAACTAAGGACGTATCACGTGGTATCGAGCCAAACTCGTACCAAAGGCCGAGTCGCTTCTTTTCCCTTTAAACTATTACAACTTCGAATCTGTTTACTAGAACTTATCGTGTGTTGCATCTCGTTTGTTGTTAGTATTGAAGTTGTGTTAGTTTCGTGTTCTTGTTGATTGATTAGTGTGCGGCGGCGAATAGGGTTTAGATCTTCAAAACCTAATTGCATATTTTGAAAACGTGTTGTTAGAATTTCCTTTTTGCTAATCGCGCACAACTTGTTTTCCTTTTTTTTCAAAACGTCTACTCTGGTTTCGTTTTTGCTCTCTTTGCTTGTCACGCGTGTCCTTTTCTTGTGGTGTGAAGTTATTTGCTTATCCAATTCCGTGAACTACTTATCGCGAGCTGCGTTTCCGTGCAACAGTACCATGTCCCTATCACCCGAAGCGATTGACGACCTAAAAAAACTCATAGCAACGCAGTGGCCGAAGCAATGGCCCAATTGCTTCCTCACCGATTGCCCAACAACTTACTCGGGAACGTGAGAGGCAAACCAAGGAAACCGCAAAGGGAACCTCGGACTCGAGGGTGGGTCAACTCCAACTCCATCCGATGCCATGCGGATTTGCAAAGGTAAGGGCGTTGCCGTACATCTAGGTTCCAAGCGTCCGCAACCTCCGTTCAACCAACGCAAACGAGCAGAGGGAACCACGACAACGGGTGCATGCTGAGCTGAGCGAGCCAGAGGACGAGCACCCGGCGTAGGCCACACGCTGCTCCACGCCGACCTACACAGACCATAGCCGGGCAACGCGTCTACATCGGCTCTAGCGACGAGTATTACGGCGTCAACGTCTCGACCGTAGTAGGCGAAGCCGAGACGTGAGAGACGAGACAGGGACGACCCGAGAGACGCGGAGAGCCAGCAGCTAAAGCATATCAAGGCCAAGTTCCCACCATTCCTCGGCAAGAATGATCCGGAAGCCTATCTTGACCGGGAAAGGAAGATGGAGTCCAGCCTTCTTGTGCCATGATACGTATGCCTCAAAAAAGGTAAAGATAGCCGTCTCGAATTTAGTGAGTACGCACTTTTGTGGTGGGATCAGCTTTGCACCACACGGAACCGTCATAATGAGCTGCCCATCACCACTTGGCACCAACTCACCACCCACTTGAGAAAAAGGTTTGTGCCGAGCCATTACCACCGGGAAGTTCTCAACAAACTGAGGAAGCTCACCCAAGGGTCCACCACGGTCCGAGACTACTTCCAAGAGATGGAAACCCTTCTCATCCTAGCCGGACTAGAGGAAGATGATGAAGTAACCATGGCGCGGTTCATTGGTGGACTCAGCCGGGACATCCAGGACAAGGTGGAGCTCCGGACTTATATGGATCTTGAGGAACTCGTGCACAAGGCAGAACTAGTGGAGAGTCGAACAAAAGAAGATACGCCAAGCCGAGCTTCTCCTCCACGACCAATAAACCCAAGGAGTTCCTACCTTCTCGGCCACCTTTCTCCAAGGATGCCAAGCCTTCTTCCACGACGAAAGAAGAGGTCAAGTTTGATCCCAAAGGCCGAACCAACACCTCCTCCAGCAATGTTAGGTGTTTTAGATGCCAAGGGATGGGACACTACTCGAGAGATTGTCCCAACAAGAAAGTCTTCATGATTCTGGACAATGGAGAGGTAGTTCCACAGATTCCGAGTCGATCCGGAAGATGGAGAGGAGGAGGAGGAAGCCGCACTGTTGGAGAGATGCTGGTAGTCGGAGGGCGTTGAGTGTCCGGAACCAGCCGGAGGAGTTAGTGCAGAGAAACCACCTCTTCCACACACGCCGCCTGGTCAAAGGAAAGGTATGCACCTGATCATAGATGGGGGTAGCTGCACCAATGCCGCCAGTGAGCTAATGGTCCGAAGCTAAGCCTAGAACCCATCACCCATCCCCGGCCATACAAGCTGCAGTGGCTCAACGATAGTGGTGCTCTCACCGTCACACAACAGTCCGTTTCACTCGTCCATAGGCAAATATGAAGATGAGGTCATGTGTGATGTCATACCCATGGGATCCAGCCATGTGCTGCTTGGCCGACCGTGGCAATCTGACCGGAAAGTACTCCATGACGGATACACAAACAAGCACACGTTTGAGTTCAATGGCCGCAAGATCACTCTGGTTCCTCTTACTCCAAGTGAAGTGTACCAAGACCAGCTCTATCTCAAACTCAAGGAAGAAAAGGAGAAGACACCTGGCCCACACGCCAACCTCTACATTAACCAAAGAGAAGTGTCCGAACTTATGAATTCCAATTGCTCTATGTTATTGTTTGTGTACAAGGAAAGCCTTGTTAGTACTAACCCCTCACAGGAGCTTCCTAGTGAAATGGCTAAGCTATTGCAGGATTATAGTGACGTTTTTCCCCAGAAACTCCACCGTACTTGCCTCCTATACGCGGCATTGAGCACCAGATTGACTTTGTGCCAGGTTCCGCACTCCCCAATAGACCCGCCTACCGAACCAATCCGGTGGAGACCAAGGAGCTTCAGAAACAGGTGGAGGAGCGATGCGGAAGGGGCACATCGAGAGAGCATGAGTCCATGTGCTGTACCGGTGTTGCTTGTGCCCAAGAAGGATGGATCATGGCGCATGTGTGTTGATTGCCGAGCCATCAATAACATCACGGTGAAGTATCGCCACCCTATTCCTAGACTTGATGATATGCTTGATGAATTGTGTGGTTCTAACCTTTTCTCTAAGATAGATCTTAAGAGTGGTTATCATCAGATTAGGATGAAGGAGGGTGACGAATGGAAAACAGCCTTCAAAACTAAGCAAGGCTTGTATGAGTGGCTTGTAATGCCGTTTGGTCTCACTAACGCACCTAGTACTTTCATGAGACTAATGAACCATGTGTTGAGATCTTTTATAGGTGTGTTCGTGGTGGTGTACTTCGACGATATCCTCATCTTTAGCAAGAACTTGGCCGAGCACATTAGCCACATACGAGCCGTCCTTGAAGTCCTACGGAGGGAGAACTTATTCGCCAACATTGATAAATGCACTTTTTGTACTAAGCGGTTGTTTTCTTAGGCTTTGTTGTGAGTGCGGATGAGTACAGGTTGATGATGAGAAGATAAAGGCTATTAGGGATTGGCCGAGACCTACCACGTAGGAGAAGTCCGAAGTTTCCATGGTCTAGCCGGTTTCTATAGGCGCTTTGTCAAGGATTTCAGCACTCTTGCAGCACCACTTACGGAAGTCATCAAGAAAGACGTCGGTTTCAAGTGGGAGGACGCCCAGGACCAGGCTTTCCAAAGCCTTAAAGAGAAGCTTATCAATTCCCCTTTACTTATGCTTCCTGATTTTCTTAAAACATTCGAGATTGAGTGTGATGCTTCGGTGTAGGTATTGGTGCGGTTCTTATGCAGGATAAGAAGCCAATTGCCTACTTCGGTGAGAAATTAGGGGAGCGACGCTGAACTATCCTACCTATGACAAGGAGTTATATGCATTGGTGAGGGCTTTGCAAACCTGGCAGCATTATCTTTGGCCGAAGGAGTTTGTAATCCACACGGACCATGAGTCGCTCAAGCATTTGAAGGGACAACGAAGCCGAACAAGAGGCATGGCCGCTGGATTGAGTTCATCGAGACGTTTCCCTATGTTATCAAGTATAAGAAAGGTAAAGACAATGTCGTAGCCGACGCATTGTCTCGGAGGTACACTCTAATCTCAGAATTGACATCTAGACTCATAGGATTTGAAGTGCTTAAAACGTTGTATGAATCGATTCTCGAGTTTAGTTCTTATTACTTGAAGTGTGCTAAGTTTGCCTCGTGAGAATTACTATAGACAGGACGGCTACCTGTTCTTCCACCATCGGCTGTGCATACCTACCGGCTCGGTTAGGGAACTACTTGTCCGAGAAGCCCACGGTGGGGGACTAGCCGGACACTTCGGGGTGGCCAAGACCTTGGCAAGTCTTCAAGCCCACTTCTATTGGCCGCATATGAGACGAGACGTGGAGAGGATATGTCTTAGGTGTGTCACTTGTAAGCAGGCCAAGAGTAAGGTCCAGCCGCACGGTTTGTATACCCCGTTACCCATTCCTTCTCACCCTTGGACTCATATATCTATGGACTTTGTAGTTGGCTTACCTCGAACCAGAAATGGTAGAGACTCCATCTTTGTGGTTGTAGACAGGTTCAGCAAAATGGCCCATTTCACTGCATGCCACAAGACGGATGACGCCGTGGGTGTAGCTAATCTGTTTTTCCGGGAAGTGGTAAGGCTACACGGCATGCCTCAAGTCATTGTCTCCGACCGTGACACCAAGTTCCTGAGCCATTTTTGGCGTACGTTGTGGGCCAAACTAGGAACCAAATTGTCCTTTTCCACCACGTGTCATCCGCAAACGGACGGTCAAACCGAGGTGGTGAATAGGTCGTTATCCACGCTCTTGAGAACCCTGGTGAAGAGCAACATTAAGTCATGGGAAGAGTGTCTACCCCATGTTGAGTTCGCCTATAACCACGCTAAGCATTCTTCGACTCTCTACTCTCCTTTTGAACTAGTATACGGATTTAATCCCATGTCTCCCTTAGATCTAATCGCCTTACCTTTGAGTGAAATGTCTAGTGTTGATGGCAAGAAAAAAGCTGAACAGGTTAGGAAAATGCATGAGAGGGCCAAGGAGAACATTGAGAGGAGAACCGAACAATACGCCAAGCATGCCAACAAGGGCCGGAGAAGAATGGTGTTTCAAGAAGGCGACTTGGTGTGGATCCATCTGAGGAAAGAACGGTTCCCAGCCGAGAGGAAGTCCAAACTCATGCCCCGAGTAGACGGACCTTTCAAGGTGGTCCGGCGGATCAACGACAACGCCTACAAGATCGACCTCCAAGGTAAGTACACGATATCGGATTCCTTCAATGTTTCTGATTTGTCTCCCTTTATTTATGATGCAGATTTGAGGACAAATCCTTTTCAAGAAGGAGGGGATGATATGAGCGTGGAACTAGAATCGGATACCGATGCCGATCAACATCGACCACTCGGCATCGACCAACATCGACCACTCGATACCGATGCCGATCAACATCGACCACTCAACATCGACCAACATCGACCACTCGATACCGATGCCGATCAACATCGACCACTCGACATCGATGCCGATCAACAAGGCGCACGTGCACCAATCACCGAAGGACGGGAAGGCGTGATCACACGGTCCAAAGCTAAGGAGTTAGCCAAGATAGCTTTATCAAGTACCATGGACAAGGAAGTATCACCTAGGAGCTACTTCAACATATTCACCGCCACCACGTAAGAAGACCAAGCTATGAAAGCTAAGCGGACTAGGTGTCTCGCTTGATACTCTTTTTCCCACCGGGTTTTAATGAGGTCAAGAAGAACACCACGTCGTCCATTAGTAATCATGGCTTGAAGAATGTAAGAGACGAGGCATTTTCACACTACTCGTTGTTCTATCTTTTCTTTAAGGAACGCCGTGTTGTTTTTGGCGATTTCCTTTTCTCTTTGCGTTTTTCCATTTTTGTGCGGATTTCCTTTTCTCGGATTTCCTTTTTGTTAAACGCACAACCCTAAAAGAGAGTTGCGACTTGTGCCTCCTCTATATAAGGGTTGCGCCGCACCTTCTTCTTCTTTAGTCAACTTTTTACCTAAAACTTCTTATAGTCGACTCCTCTCGGTTCCTTTGTGAACTTGAGCCGCTTACAAGCATACTTGCTTCCAAGCGTCTCTTCTATCCATCAGGGCGGTTGCTCCATAGCCTCCTTGAGACGTTCCCTTTCCCTCCATCGCTTCCACATCTCCATCTCCCCCTCCTATCCCGGAGTTATCCGCCGTTTTCCCTTCGAATCCACCACGGTTTCACTTCATCGTAGTACTCGCCTTATCACGGAGTTTCGGTCTAAACTAAGGACGTATCAAAACACGTTTTTAGATGTTTCATAAATTCGTCAAACAAGTAGAAAGCTCATTGAGACACTTATAAGCAGTCATGTTGCATGAAACTTGGTTTAGTGTCCTAGAAACGCGTTGTTAGATGTTTCATAAGTTCGTCAAACTTGTACAAAGCTCATTGAGACACTTATATACACTGATGTTGCATGAAACTTGGTTACAACTCCTAGAAACGCTTTTTTAAATGTTTCATAAGTTCGTGAAACTAGTACAAAGCTCATGGAGACACTTATAACCACTCATGTTGCATGAAACTTGGTTTAATGTCCTCGAAACGCGTTGTTAGATGTTTCATAAGTTCGTTAAACTAGTACAAAGCTCATTGAGACACTTATACGCCCTCATGTTGCATGAAACTTGGTTTAGAGTCCTAGAAACGCGTTATTAGATGTTTCATAAGTTCGTCAAACTAGTACAAAGCTTATTGAGACACTTATAAGCACTCATGTTGCATGAAACTTGGTTTAGAGTCCTAGAAAGGCGTTATTAGATGTTTCATAAGTTCGCCAAACTAGTACAAAGCTCATTGAGACACTTATAAGCATTCATGGTTCATGAAACTTAGTTTAGAGTTTTAGAAATCGCGTTGTTAGATGTTTCATAAGTTCGTCAAACTAGTACAAAGCTCATTGAGCCACTTATAAGCACTCATGTTGCATGAAACTTGGTTTAGAGTCCTAGAAACGCGTTTTTAGATGTTTCATAAGTTCGTTAAACAAGTAGAAAGCTCATTGAGACACTTATAAGCAGTCATGTTGCATGAAACTTAGTTTAGTGTCCTAGAAACGCGTTGTTAGATGTTTCATAAGTTCGTCAAACTTGTACAAAGCTCATTGAGACACTTATATGCACTCTTGTTGAATGAAACTTGGTTAAGACTCCTAGAAACACGTTGTTAGATGTTTCATAAGTTCGTCAAACTAGTACAAAGCTCATTGAGACACTTATAAGCACTCATGTTGCATGAAACTTGGTTTAGAGTCCTAGAAACATGTTGTTAGATTTTTCATAAGTTCGTCAAACTAGTACAAAGCTCATTGAAACATTTATAAGCACTCATGTTGCATGAAACTTGGTTTAGAGTCCTAGAAACTGCGTTGTTAGATGTTTCATAAGTTCGTCAAACTAGTACAAAGCTCATTGAGCCATTTATAAGCACTCATGTTGCATGAAACTTGGTTTAGAGTCCTAGAAACGCGTTGTTAGATGTTTCATAAGTTCGTCAAAGTAGTACAAAGCTCATTGAGACACTTATAAGAACTCATGTTGCATGAAACTTGGTTTCGAGTCCTAGAAACGCGTTGTTAGATGTTTCATAAGTTCGTCAAACTAGTACAAAGCTCATTGAAACAATTATAAGCACTCATGTTGCATGAAACCTTGTTTAGAGTCCTAGAAACGCGTTGTTAGATGTTTCATAAGTTCGTAAAACTAGTACAAAGCTCATTGAGACACTTATAAGCACTCATGTTGCATGAAACTTGGTTTAGCGTCCTAGAAACGCGTTGTTAGATGTTTCATAAGTTCGTCAAACTTGTACAAAGCTTATTGAGACACTTATATGCACTTATGTTGCATGAAACTTGGTTTAGAGTCCTAGAAACGCGTTGTTAGATGTTTCATAAGTTCGTCAAACAAGTACAAAGTTCATTGAGACACTTATAAGCAGTCATGTTGCATGAAACTTGGTTTAGAGTCTTAGAAACGCGTTGTTAGATGTTTCATAAGTTCGTCAAACTAGTACAAAGCTCATTGAGACACTTATATGCACTGATGTTGCATGAAACTTGGTTTAGAGTCCTAGAAACGCGTTGTTAGATGTTTCATAAGTTCGTCAAACAAGTACAAAGTTCATTGAGACACTTATAAGCAGTCATGTTGCATGAAACTTGGTTTAGAGTCCTAGAAACGTGTTGTTAGATTTTTCATAAGTTCGTCAAACTAGTACAAAGCTCATTGAAACATTTATAAGCACTCATGTTGCATGAAACCTTGTTTAGAGTCCTTGAAACCGCGTTGTTAGATGTTTCATAAGTTCGTCAAACTAGTACAAAGCTCATTGAGCAACTTATAAGCACTCATGTTGCATGAAACTTGGTTTAGAGTCCTAGAAACACGTTGTTAGTTGTTTCATAACTTCGTCAAACTAGTACAAAGCTCATTGAGACACTTATAAGCACTCATGTTGCATGAAACTTGGTTTAGAGTCCTAGAAACGCGTTGTTAGATGTTTCATAAGTTCTTCAAACTAGTACAAAGCTCATTGAAACAATTATAAGCACTCATGTTGCATGAAACTTGGTTTAGAGTCCTAGAAACGCGTTATTAGATGTTTCATAAGTTCGTCAAACTAGTAAAAAGCTCATTGAGACAGCTTATAAGCACTCATGTTGCATGAAACTTGGTTTAGAGTCCTAGAAAGGCGTTATTAGATGTTTCATAAGTTCGTCAAACTAGTAAAAAGCTCATTTAGACACTTATAAGCACTCATGTTTCATGAAACTTGGTTTAGAGTCTTAGAAACGCGTTGTTAGATGTTTCATAAGTTCGTCAAACAAGTACAAAGCTCATTGAGACACTTATAAGAACTCATGTTGCATGAAACTTGGTTTAGAGTCCTAGAAACGCGTTGTTAGATGTTTCATAAGTTCGTTAAACTTGTACAAATCTCATTGAGACACTTATAAGCAATCATGTTGCATGAAACTTAGTTTAGAGTCCTAGCAACCATGTTGTTAGATGTTTCATAATTTCTTGAAACTTGTACAAAGCTCATTGAGACACTTATAAGCACTCATGTTGCATGAAACTTGGTTTAAATTCCTAGAAACGCGTTGTTAGATATTTCATAAGTTCATCAAACTAGTACAAAGCTCATTGAGACACTTATAAGCACTCATGTTGCATGAAACTTGGTGTAGAGTCCTAGAAACGAGTTGTTAGATGTTTCATACGTTCTTCAAACTTGTACAAAAGCTCATTGAGACACTTATAAGCACTCATGTTGCATGAAACTTGGTTTAGAGTCCTAGAAAGGCATTATTAGATGTTTCATAAATTCGCCAAACTAGTACAAAGCTCATTGAGACACTTATAAGCACTCATGGTTCATGAAACTTGGTTTAGAGTCTTAGAAATCGCGTTGTTAGATGTTTCATAAGTTCGATAAACTAGGACAAAGCTCATTGAGCCACTTATAAGCACTCATGTTGCATGAAACTTGGTTTAGAGTCCTAGAAACGCGTTGTTAGATGTTTCATAAGTTCGTCCAACAAGTACAAAACTCATTGAGGCACTTATAAGCAGTCATGTTGCATGAAACTTGGTTTTGAATGCTAGAAACGCGTTGTTAGATGTTTCATAAGTTCGTCAAACTTGTACAAAGCTCATTGAGACACTTATATGCACTCATGTTGAATGAAACTTGGTTAAGACTCCTAGAAACGCGTTGTTAGATGTTTCATAAGTTCGTCAAACTAGTACAAAGCTCATTGAGACACTTATAAGCATTCATGTTGCATGAAACTTGGTTTAGAGTCCTAGAAACGCGTTGTTAGATTTTTCATAAGTTCGTCAAACTAGTACAAAGCTCATTGAAACATTTATAAGCACTCATGTTGCATGTAACTTGGTTTAGAGTTCTAGAAACCGCGTTGTTAGATGTTTCATAAGTTCGTGAAACTAGTACAAAGTTCATTGAGCCACTTATAAGCACTCATGTTGAATGAAACTTGGTTTAGAGTCCTAGAAACGCGTTGTTAGATGTTTCATAAGTTCGTCAGACAAGTACACAGCTCATTGAGACACTTATAAGCACTCATGTTGCATGAAACTTGGTTTAGAGTCCTAGAAACATGTTGTTAGATTTTTCATAAGTTCGTCAAACTAGTACAAAGCTCATTGAAACATTTATAAGCACTCATGTTGCATGAAACTTGGTTTAGAGTCCTAGAAACCTGCGTTGTTAGATGTTTCATAAGTTCGTCAAACTAGTACAAAGCTCATTGAGCCATTTATAAGCACTCATGTTGCATGAAACTTGGTTTAGAGTCCTAGAAACGCGTTGTTAGATGTTTCATAAGTTCGTCAAAGTAGTACAAAGCTCATTGAGACACTTATAAGAACTCATGTTGCATGAAACTTGGTTTCGAGTCCTAGAAACGCGTTGTTAGATGTTTCATAAGTTCGTCAAACTAGTACAAAGCTCATTGAAACAATTATAAGCACTCATGTTGCATGAAACCTTGTTTAGAGTCCTAGAAACGCGTTGTTAGATGTTTCATAAGTTCGTAAAACTAGTACAAAGCTCATTGAGACACTTATAAGCACTCATGTTGCATGAAACTTGGTTTAGCGTCCTAGAAACGCGTTGTTAGATGTTTCATAAGTTCGTCAAACTTGTACAAAGCTTATTGAGACACTTATATGCACTTATGTTGCATGAAACTTGGTTTAGAGTCCTAGAAACGCGTTGTTAGATGTTTCATAAGTTCGTCAAACAAGTACAAAGTTCATTGAGACACTTATAAGCAGTCATGTTGCATGAAACTTGGTTTAGAGTCTTAGAAACGCGTTGTTAGATGTTTCATAAGTTCGTCAAACTAGTACAAAGCTCATTGAGACACTTATATGCACTGATGTTGCATGAAACTTGGTTTAGAGTCCTAGAAACGCGTTGTTAGATGTTTCATAAGTTCGTCAAACAAGTACAAAGTTCATTGAGACACTTATAAGCAGTCATGTTGCATGAAACTTGGTTTAGAGTCCTAGAAACGTGTTGTTAGATTTTTCATAAGTTCGTCAAACTAGTACAAAGCTCATTGAAACATTTATAAGCACTCATGTTGCATGAAACCTTGTTTAGAGTCCTTGAAACCGCGTTGTTAGATGTTTCATAAGTTCGTCAAACTAGTACAAAGCTCATTGAGCAACTTATAAGCACTCATGTTGCATGAAACTTGGTTTAGAGTCCTAGAAACACGTTGTTAGTTGTTTCATAACTTCGTCAAACTAGTACAAAGCTCATTGAGACACTTATAAGCACTCATGTTGCATGAAACTTGGTTTAGAGTCCTAGAAACGCGTTGTTAGATGTTTCATAAGTTCTTCAAACTAGTACAAAGCTCATTGAAACAATTATAAGCACTCATGTTGCATGAAACTTGGTTTAGAGTCCTAGAAACGCGTTATTAGATGTTTCATAAGTTCGTCAAACTAGTAAAAAGCTCATTGAGACAGTTATAAGCACTCATGTTGCATGAAACTTGGTTTAGAGTCCTAGAAAGGCGTTATTAGATGTTTCATAAGTTCGTCAAACTAGTAAAAAGCTCATTTAGACACTTATAAGCACTCATGTTTCATGAAACTTGGTTTAGAGTCTTAGAAACGCGTTGTTAGATGTTTCATAAGTTCGTCAAACAAGTACAAAGCTCATTGAGACACTTATAAGAACTCATGTTGCATGAAACTTGGTTTAGAGTCCTAGAAACGCGTTGTTAGATGTTTCATAAGTTCGTTAAACTTGTACAAATCTCATTGAGACACTTATAAGCAATCATGTTGCATGAAACTTAGTTTAGAGTCCTAGCAACCATGTTGTTAGATGTTTCATAATTTCTTGAAACTTGTACAAAGCTCATTGAGACACTTATAAGCACTCATGTTGCATGAAACTTGGTTTAAATTCCTAGAAACGCGTTGTTAGATATTTCATAAGTTCATCAAACTAGTACAAAGCTCATTGAGACACTTATAAGCACTCATGTTGCATGAAACTTGGTGTAGAGTCCTAGAAACGAGTTGTTAGATGTTTCATACGTTCTTCAAACTTGTACAAAAGCTCATTGAGACACTTATAAGCACTCATGTTGCATGAAACTTGGTTTAGAGTCCTAGAAAGGCATTATTAGATGTTTCATAAATTCGCCAAACTAGTACAAAGCTCATTGAGACACTTATAAGCACTCATGGTTCATGAAACTTGGTTTAGAGTCTTAGAAATCGCGTTGTTAGATGTTTCATAAGTTCGATAAACTAGGACAAAGCTCATTGAGCCACTTATAAGCACTCATGTTGCATGAAACTTGGTTTAGAGTCCTAGAAACGCGTTGTTAGATGTTTCATAAGTTCGTCCAACAAGTACAAAACTCATTGAGGCACTTATAAGCAGTCATGTTGCATGAAACTTGGTTTTGAATGCTAGAAACGCGTTGTTAGATGTTTCATAAGTTCGTCAAACTTGTACAAAGCTCATTGAGACACTTATATGCACTCATGTTGAATGAAACTTGGTTAAGACTCCTAGAAACGCGTTGTTAGATGTTTCATAAGTTCGTCAAACTAGTACAAAGCTCATTGAGACACTTATAAGCATTCATGTTGCATGAAACTTGGTTTAGAGTCCTAGAAACGCGTTGTTAGATTTTTCATAAGTTCGTCAAACTAGTACAAAGCTCATTGAAACATTTATAAGCACTCATGTTGCATGTAACTTGGTTTAGAGTTCTAGAAACCGCGTTGTTAGATGTTTCATAAGTTCGTGAAACTAGTACAAAGTTCATTGAGCCACTTATAAGCACTCATGTTGAATGAAACTTGGTTTAGAGTCCTAGAAACGCGTTGTTAGATGTTTCATAAGTTCGTCAGACAAGTACACAGCTCATTGAGACACTTATAAGCACTCATGTTGCATGAAACTTGGTTTTGAATCCTAGAAACGCGTTGTTAGATGTTTAATAAGTTCGTTAAACTTGTACAAAACTCATTGAGACACTTATATGCACTCATGTTGAATGCAACTTTGTTAAGACTCCTAGAAACGCGTTGTTAGATGTTTCATAAGTTCGTCAAACTAGTACAAAGCTCATTGAGACACTTATAAGCACTCATGTTGCATGAAACTTGGTTTAGAGTCCTATAAACGCGTTGTTAGATGTTTCATAAGTTCGTCAAACTAGTACAAAACTCATTGAGACACTTATAAGCACTAATGTTGCATGAAAATTGGTTTACAGTACTATAAAACGCGTTGTTAGATGTTCCATAAGTTCATCAAACTAGTACAAAGCTCATTGAGCCACTTATAAGCACTCATGTTGCATGAAACTTGGTTTAGAGTCCTAGAAACGCGTTGTTAGATGTTTCATAAGTTCGTCAAACAGGTACAAAGCTCATTGAGACACTTATAAGCGCTCATGTTGCATGAAACTTGGTTTAGAGTCTAAGAAACACGTTGTTAGATGTTTCATAAGTTCGTTAAACTTGTACAAAACTCATTGAGACACTTATATGCACTCATGTTGAATGCAACTTTGTTAAGACTCCTAGAAACGCGTTGTTAGATGTTTCATAAGTTCTTCAAACTAGTACAAAGCTCATTGAGACACTTATAAGCACTCATGTTGCATGAAACTTGGTTTAGAGTCCTAGAAACGCGTTTTTAGATGTTTCATAAGTTCGTAAAACTAGTACAAAGCTCATTGAGACACTTATAAGCACTCATGTTGCATGAAACTTGTTTTAGAGTCCTAGAAACCGCGTTGTTAGATGTTTCATAAGTTCGTAAAACTAGTACAAAGCTCATTGAGCCACTTATAAGCATTCAAGTTGCATGAAACTTGGTTTAGAGTCCTAGAAACAGGTTGTTAGATGTTTCATAAGTTCGTCAAACAAGTACAAAGCTCATTGAGACACTTATAAGCACTCATGTTGCATGAAATTTGGTTTAGAGTCCTAGAAACACGTTGTTAGATGTTTCATAAGTTCGTCAAACTTGTACAAAACTCA